>JAPYZL010037243.1:0-12276 GCA_030522825.1 Platygaster orseoliae | reverse complement strand
GCTATGTTTTGCAATATAGCGGTGTGCAAACGACTGAAAGACTTTTCATCCAAAATGACTTTTGTGTATCGAAGGGCTAAAGCTCAAGGATAAAAAAAAGCATATTTATTTGAGTGGGTTTGAAACAGCACTTTTAAAACACGGGCAAACACAAGAGCGCAAGAAAACTTTTGGAAACTCGATTTTCGAGTCACGGTCACAGGGACAGATGTATACAGATACACTGAATGATAGCTACTAGAAATATGAACTCTGAACGAGATGACACAAAATCAGATGTTTCGATCTGTCTCCGTTGACACATACGCAAATTACAGCACTGTCTCACGTTTCCCCACGTCTCACAATTCCCCACTTTCCCCTACTTTTTAGGGTGTTAATAAGATTTTTTAGCGTTTTATAACGTTTTTTTTAGAATCCGATAGTCTATAATTCCAAGTTTTTAGATCGCACATATTTTTTCAGATTTTTCAGAAAATATTTCTTCATAGAATTCTATTGCTTCTAATATTTCTTCAGAGTTTATTTATGATTTGAAATACTTTTTGATATTTTCATGAATTTTTGTCCAAATTTATAGAATTTGGACCTCCAGAGTTCAAAGTTTCTTGGATTTTCAACATTTTCGTAAATTCTAGTTTATTTTTAATCACTGGGTTGAAACAATTTCTCAAATTTATTTTTATTATCCCAGCTAAACATTTATAATTATAATTCTTTTGAAACCACGATGAGTGTTATTTTTGAATTAATAAAAATTATTCTATTGGAATTTATTGAAAAATAACAAAAAACCATTTATTACATCTTGTAGATGCCCACAAGTATATTTTTGACTATTTTCGCCAATTTTTTTTTTTTTTTTAATTATTTTGAAATTGATTCATCATTTCTTTTTTTTATTTTTACATAAAATAATAAATAATTTTACCCCAATTGTTCATTTTTGTCGAAATTTAATTTTCTATTACGTTGGATTCGTTAGTTTTTTGCGAATTTTCACGAGATATGAAAGACATCAGCATTTGGATTCTGTAATTATTTTTCGATTAAATTACTAAAAAGTAACTTGGTACGCATATTTTTGCCACATGTGCACATATGTAACGGAGTCATGAGAATTTCCAATTCAACAGAAGCTCAAATCCTACTGGAGAATAGCCACATATGCATGCATGAGTATGTTGTCTTTTTTTAGGGATATAAGAGCTTCCGCTATACTTTTCTTATAATAGCACACATATATAGTACACTAAGAAATGTAACGTTGATGTACAAATAATAAATTAAGTTTAAGAAATACAAGCGTTTTTTCACTTGGAAAAAAAATTTGTTCAACAACTAATTAATCATGTCAAACAAAAACATATGGCTTAAATTAAATAACTTTTGTACCTATAATCTTTAAAACCAATTCACACTCTTGCACTGTAATATTTTAGTTACACAACTTCCTGGATTTCCAGACAAAAGAATAAAATTACAAATTCGAAACTGGGAACCACATTTCCAACTTTAATTGAATTTTTCTTGTTTTACATATGGTTTCACGTTTTCCCGAACAATTCCTGTATTCCTAGATTTTCCTGCGCCACAACAACCCAGAACACCTAATGTGAAATGTCATTAGGAACCTTTCCGCTATGAAATCGAGTTGCGGAAATTCGATTTCAATAAAAGTGCTCCGGTGATTTCAAGAGTGAACACAGCCCCTCGTTTCAACGTTATTAAAAGCGTTTCCGTCGTTCGAGACGAAAGTAAGCTCATTATTCCGCGCCGATTTTAAGCGCCTTTCGAAAAAAAAAAGTATTCGCTCCTGACAAAGATGTTGTGTACTTGAGTTTGACTTTCAAAATACCCACGTGTACGCTATAAAGTGTGATGTAAGAAATACGAAATCAAGCTCCGAAGGATTACATGCAAATCGAGCTTGTATTTTGCAAATTAGAAAGAATTGAGTTTCGGTGCTCGAGGTAATCTCGTCGCCGAGGGACGAATCATTTATTAATCAAGGAACAAGATTTCTCTGTAAGAGACGAAAACGAGGATTCAACACAAAGACAATCTGATTGAGTATGCACGAAACGAATGTTGAAATCTAACGAAATTCACATTTTTAAACCATTTCAGAAATACCCAAATAAAATTCATGCAATTTATGCTTTTCGTAAAGAATTTTTTTCTCTTCATACGTCGGTGAATAAAATTAATGACGAGATTCGCCGACACTTAGGGAGGCAATAATTTTCACGCTCATAGGGGTTTTTTGCTAGCTGAAAGAAATTAACCAGCGGCAGTCTTTCAGCGGCGATAAGCTCGTTATTGTATAACCGAACAGTGGAGCCATATGACACGAAACTCGCGAGGGCTCATCCTGCTCTCTAAACATGACGGTTGTATTTCTAAGGGTGGAGGCAGATGGAGGGTGAGAAATGATGTGACGTGTGCGCGTTTCCCTTTTGCAATCAAAACCTTTCAACGATTCAAATCGCTATTGGGAAACCCGATCAACCATCGATTAGTCGAGCATTCGCCGGATTGAATTACCCCGCGCGTTCTCCAACTTTTTTACCGTTCGGGAAAATTTTACGATACAAGCTTCCATCATGAAATTATCTCTGGTATATATAAATATTGTTACTCCAATGAGAAAATGACCTGTAAACGGGGTTTTTCGCTTCTTAATTTCGAGCTTTGGAAATTTTATGTATTATAAAAAGTAATTCTGTCGATATTCCCAGTCAATTAATTTCCTTTTAAATCATAACGTCGATGTTTCGGCTAATTTCTAACCCTTTTCAAGACCTGAGTAATAACATCACATAAATAAAACCTCCTTAATAATAAATAAAAGCATCACAAAGTATATATCCCCACTTACGTCTGTATGATCAAAAATCCTCTAAAATTGGTTATTACAATGTATCTCCCAAACATGATGAAAATGTTGGTCAATTTTTCATTACATAATTAAAGGCAACTCAAATCAACTTTGTGAGTGTCTTAACATGGTCATAACTCGTCAATGATTGTAACAATACTAAATTCATAAAGCGTAGTCCCATCCTAATATCCCATAATCGTTATCAATTCGTCATATCAACTTCAAAAGTGCCTACATTTATTAAATCTGAGAAACACGAAATTATAACTTTTGGTTCTCTAAATTCCATCACTTCCTTCTATATCAAAAATATCGTAACAAGCAATTATATGAATCATTCCAATTCTCCAGATCTCTCTGCTTATTCATCGCCCCGTCTTTATATTTCTTTATATATACCATCTCAGAAAACAAACGTCTATAATATGAAGACTTCTTATTAATTAGTATCTCAACTCCATCCCATTCCATATCATGATTTAATCTCAATCGATGTTTGCTAATAACTGTAGGTTCCATATTAATCTTATTTATAAAATCCCTATGTTCTCTAATGCTTTTTCCAATATGTCTACGGGTTTGACCAATGTATATCTCTTGACAGTCCCTACATTTAATTTTATAAACTACATTCGATTGTTTCATCTTGTCCGTCTTGTCCTTACCAAGTCTAACAAAAGAGTCAGATCTATTTCTATGAATTTTATTAATAACTTTAACTCCAAATCTCTTAAACTTTTTCCCTATGCTCTCTGAAAAATTCTTTAAATATGGTAGGGGTAAAAAGCAATTGTCATCCTTGTCTCTCTCAAAAGATCTAATATGTCAAAACCGTTCCCTGTCTCTTAAAACTCCTATTCTATTTGATATCCCCTCTTCGATCAATCCATCGGGATAATAATTGTCTTTCAAAATCTCTCTAACTTTTCTCATACTTTCATCCCGAAATTCCAGGCTAGACAGCTTAAATGCCCTGTCAATGAGACCAATAATTGTGCCAATTTTATGTATTATACTGAAGCATATTCAATTGTGTAAAAGTCCCAGATTTTTCTCTCAGTGTACTAAACGTTACGAAAATGTTTAAAATGACGTTTACTCAACGTATTCCGTACGGTTTGTGGCGTTTCGCATGCAAATTCACCCTGAATCCTGAAACCACCATCGAAATGATGTGTCGCTCATTCTCAGCTTTGAAGTTGGCGAAACGTCAACATCAATCACAGGAGTAAAGCTCCCGAGCTCGACTAGACAAAAATCCTTTAACCCCCGAGACCGGCCCCGCAATCATACGAAAAAACATCGCCGAAAGCATGACCAGACGTGACTAATAACTCGTAAGCCTGAATACGCTTTATTGTGTTTATGCGGTATCTTTGTCCTTAAATCTCCTGCGCCGAGCAGTAGAGATCCCCTAAGGCCAATGGAGCTTGGAATTCTAATGCCCGTGCCGTTTCTTCCCAACGTGTATATAATGCCGAACACGCGCCATTTCATTTCGCGAATGGTCCAAGAAAATGTTCATCATTTCTCAATCCCCGAAGTTGCCAAGAAACTTGAACGCTCTTACAAATGTGACGCATTAGAAAAGGTGCTCGAGCTACGACAAAAATAGGCTTACAAGATTTTTCTCCAACTTCGGTATTCAATATGATGACACAAAGCCACGAGCTTCAATGTCAGGGTGAGATGATAATGCCCCCCCCCCTTTCCTTTCAATTTCCCTGTTTTCTATGGTAATGATAATTTTGGTTAATCCAGGAATAGTGGAATGTTCTAAGATTGCGACATGAATACTATGAATTAGATTAATACGTTTACTGCAAAACAAAAGTAGCAGCTCGTTTTAAATTGCGCTTGATCAACTCATTCATCAAGGCATCCAAATTGGGTTTATCCACTGATTCGGAGTAAGAATGTAAAACCACAACGTGATTAAGTCGATTTTGCACGATTGTGGATCTCAGTTAATTTTTGACTCGACGCAATTTCCAAACATTTTCGAGTGGGTAGTACGACCTATAGTACCATAGGCTGCCGCCGGATGTCCATTAAGGTAGCACAACGATAGTAGCACAAGCAAATAAAAGAAGTGTACTAAATTAGTACTGCCGCCAGCTCTGTTCAATGTAGAACCTAACTGTTGTCGTCAACTTTTTTTTCAACACCTGACTGAATTCTTCTACGTACCTGAAACAAAAGAATAATGAGCTATGTTAAATGCCAGCAAAAATTTACGTGAAATTTGTTTGTGTAACGCCAATGCCGAATACGTAAGCTTGAATCCAGTTTCGATTCATGGCCCCACGAGTTTCAGAAGGCGAACAACATTGTTAAGAGAAAATGTAAATTATTCGTAAATCACCGCCAACGGATTTGGCTAAGCATGAAGTTACATCGCTAATCCAGACATTGAATTAGTGACGTATGTTACGCGCGGAGATGAACGACGAAAAGAGTAAGATTTCACCGCTGGCCGTCGACCAAAAGTGAGAGAATTTCATGGGTGAAAGAGAGATAAAAGAACCGAGGAGAATCAGGGATATACGGGAAGGAAAAGGATAGGAGGTAATAGAGTCGGCAAAAACGACTAAATTAGGGACAAAGAAAAGGGATTGTCAGGTAGCAAGAATTGACTGGCCTAAGGGGTTTTTGGCGTCCGAAAGCTAAAAGATCGTTCCAGCAAAATACTGTTAGTCAAACGTTACTCATTCTTGAAATTTTCATGAGGTGTCAATCGTGCACGAGTTTATTGTGCACTTTTGGGAATAGCTTTTATTCGCTAATTTGTTGAATTCGGAATGATAGTAATTAATTTCTAAAAAATGTGAGTAATCAACACCATCCCGAGGATTGAAGATTTGGCATCTCGCAGAATTTTATTCTGGGCCTTTCAAAAGCGTTTTAGGACCCCCGAGGCTTCGAAGATTTGTTGTGAACCACTAATTGCATGGTGGGGCCACTTATAATTAATGTAACACCTTTCTCTACAGTCTCCTACTTCAAGAAAAAAAAATTGCACGCACCTGTATGTTGAATATTTTCGAAACCATGTTTGCGAATAATATTGGAATGAGTCTGTCATCAAATTATTTCATCTTTTGACAGCTTTGGGAAGTAAATTTTAGTCTATGGATTCTGTTACATATACTTTAAACGTTGTAAGTATAAAACTTTAAATGGTACAACATCGAATTCTAACATATGTGTTTGTGAAGGAACATTTAAAAATATCGAAAAATCCTTCGAATTATGTTAAAACTAAAAAAAACGGAAACACTAAAAATACTAGCACTTTATAAAATATTATTCATTTTTTCAAAAATCGATTCAAATAATTTAAATATACATAGTTTTTAATCTAGAAATGTAAACATAAAAATCTATGAAGATTCTCAAAAATCATACAAATTTATTAATAAAACAGAAAAAGTATGAACAATTCTCAAAAAAATACTAAATTTCTGAAATACGAGAAATCTACAGTGCTATTTTTGGAAATATTATTAAAATACTAAAACTTCAAAAAACCTTCAATTTTAGAGCATTTATTTTGCGAATTAATACATTGTAGAAGCCAAGAAATTCCCAAAAATTTTTTATTCGTACAAAAAAGTATAGAAAATAATTAGATTATTGGAAACTTATCAAATACCGAAAATTCATGTATATATGTGATTTTTTCGAAAATCTATATATTATTGAATCCGAGAGCATCTAATTTTATAAATCAACATCTAAATAATAAAAGAACCGAAAAAGGATTCAGATAGGCTAAATACAAAAAAAAATGTGAATTGCTGAAATTACTAGAAATTTATAAAATGTTATAAAAACTCATGAGGATACGTACAATTTTTTAAAAACTAATTGAAATACTACGAATCAATAAAGTTTTGAATTCTTAAGCATTAAATTTTAGAAATATATAGTGATCCATAGAAATACTATAAATTTTTGAAAATACCAGAAAACCAGACCAAATTTCATGAGTAATAAAAAATGCGAAGAACAATCAAAATTTTTGCAGTCCATAAAATACCATAAATATACAGAGATACAATTTACCTAAAAATCTGAACAACTATTAAAAATTCAAAAAAATATAAATCTTTGAACATCGAACTCTAGAAATATTTTTCGAAATACATAAAAATATTAGAAAATCCTGTGAATCGTATAGAAAAAATACGAAAATTATTCCAAGTAATAGAAAGTTATGGAATACTTTAAATCTAAAAAATACCAAAAAATGCATAAATATCAGAAAATATAAGAAATCTGTAATACTTGCAAAATCTATAAAAATTTATAATTTTATAACTGTAATCTACCTAAAAATCTGAACAACTATTAAAAATTCAAAAAACTTTAAATCCTAAAGTATCGAATTCCAGAAATATTTTTCGAAATCCATAAAAATACTACAAAATCTTGTGAACCGTACGAAAACCGAAAAATACGAAAAATACCTTAAGTAATAGAAATTTATGAAACACTTCAAATCTAAAAAATACCAGAAAATCCGTAAATTTAAAAAAATTCAAAAAACCTGTAAATACTTACAAAGTCTATCGAAATATATAATTTTCCAAAAAATCTAAATAAAAACACGAAAGATTTCTTAAATTTTGAATCTGAAGGCATCAAATTCCATAATTCCATAAATTAATTCATCCAAAAATATTGAGAGGCTTTAAAAATTCAAACAAATACCATAATTTTATAAAAAATATAATTCATACATTTAAAACAATAAAAGCTGTAAGTCAACGTCAACGATGCTAAACTGCTAAAATTAATATTCATTTATCTTACTCTCCTCCCCCCAACGAAAAATTTAATGGCAGCGTCCCTTCTTTACCTTAAACTTAATATACATCTCTCAATTCTCATGATTACGACAACCATACAGTTTTCTCAATATGGCTCATACAATTCATACATGATCGTACAATAACGCGGTCGCAGTCGAACACAACGGTCGTAAAATCAGTATGCATCAGATTCTGTAGCGATGCAACAGTGATTGTGATTACATTCCAACGTGGTATATTGTTGTAATTAGCGTGGAGAAACATCGCGGTCTAGTTGGCCACCAGAGTGGCGCCACGTTACGAATGCACTATAGTTGTAACTCAAAAGACGCAGGTTTCCGCGTCCGAATGAATGAAAAAAGGCACGTCTCGCAGTTGAAGAGAGAAACATGCAAGCGTCACAATCAAGGGTGGATAGCAGTTCAAATAAGCACATCTGCGGCTGAATGCATTAACGCTGGATTACACTCAATGGAGGGGACCCACAGCGGAGTTGCTTCGAGCTATTTGTGCTTCGTGCAGGGAGTTGCCAGGCAAGCGAACAATTCGAGACGTAACCGTGACTCCGAAAACCCACGGCTCTGAAACGATGTAGAAACGTAAAGATTCAAAAGAAGATGCGTTCTTTGTAAAAGTGGAAACGCGAGTCTTTCGACTTTGCTCGCATCATTCGAATTCAGCCCAAAAATGTAATTCCTTTTTAATCATGACCTTATACTTTAAAAAGACAAGATAAGAGTGAAATATCCACTCGAAAGAATTCAGTGAAAAAATCTTCTTGTTTCAAGACTTGCCCGCTTTGAAGATACTGTTACAGATAATTCTACATTTTCAGAGCTCAACTCCTACTCAACGCTCAATGTATATTTTAATAGGGAAATAACGAACTCCATTTCGTTATTTCTTGTGAATAAAGTACGCAAAATATACCCATTAACTACACGTATAATTGGATACAAGAAGCGCAAAGGCACGAACGATCAAATTAATTGTAGCTGATTTGAAGCTCCCGAGGGACATTAGTGGATCGCGTCAATAAGTTCGAGAAGATGGCTTGTAAACCGATCACCAAGTTCTCTTGGAATTACCGCTGAGGCTTCCATTGAACTTGACTCTTCGATTGTGATCAAAGACTACAAGGCTTTAGTTTTCATCGTGTTTCTTCCTTCGTTTGTCGGAAACTTTGTAGGACACGTCTTCAAAAGTTGCATAAAATTAGACACGTCTCATTTCTGAATCCCTTGACATAATTTCCATACAAATAGCTCATTTACTTTCCACAAAGTTTACAAGTTGGCTTATCCGGAATTCCAGTGAACCAATTAAATCTCATATTTACGTCATTTTTTCATTTTTAATAACAAAGTTGCATTCCCACGGTTTGGATGACAAGGAGAAACGTCGCATTTCTACGAAAACACCGTTTCTAAATGAGCGAAAGCGAACGGATACGAAATTTATGGAAAAACTTTTCGTGTCTATTTCACGTGGAAAATAGGGATAAGGGAGGGGAATTTTTTTGCATCACGTCGTAAGCATAATTCGCGCGGGCAAGCCCATGGCTCGTACGATGTGTAAATCATGGTTATTTATCGTCTAATTCGCCGGAAAGCCCAGCAGGACGAATTTACTTGGGTCGTGTATCCAGCGCACTGTAACTAGCAGCTGCCCCTTACAACTGCGGCAACTTGTGTTTCCATTAGCTGGAAGAGGCGGGAGCGACATATTCTCAAACGCCCGCGTCTGCCCCTCGTTTCCGTCCTCATCTACTGACGTGATTATTCCTCATTCTCTCATTTTTATCATGCCTATTTGCCGCTACGAATTATTCACTTTTAATAACATGGGAATTCGCCAGCGCCCGTTTTATCCTCCTGCACATTAAAATGATGGAATGATTCTACTATTTCAAAGTCTGATATTTCTGTTTTGAAAAGTGGAAAAAAGGTTTTCACCAATCAAATCTGTACTTTAATGTTAGAGCTGTAACTTTTATGGTTATGTCAACTATGTTCTCATTTACAACTTCCGAAAATTTTACTACATAGAGAAATGGTTTGGTTACAGCAACCATTGGTTAAGTGAAATATGGACCCACCAAAGTTTTGGCTATTACAACTAAAGCTTCTGTTGTAGCAACTAATGCTCAATTTTCATGACTGATCATTAGATTGCAATAAGTTCACACAATGATTTCCCAAAGAATTGCCGCAATTACAGTCAAATCAACAAAAGTAAGTGGATATCATCATTCAAAGTTACACGTTAACCTCCCATCTCGTTTCTATTCATCTCACGACTTTACATTTCAAACAGCTATCCCCGCAATAACCCTGATTATCAACAACCCGAATTGATATTCCGATAGTGTCAACGCCCATAACTCAGCATCCAATATTTTCCAATTCACAAGCAAATTCTTTCGGCATACTAATCAGCGCGATAATGAACGTACGTGATTCGCACTGAACCCGACACCGCCTCGTTAGCATTTTCACAAAGAGGAAACAAACAATTTCGAGCTCAACACGAAGAAGCCGGCTCTTTTTTCTCTCCATCTCAGGCTCTTCTTCCCCCCCCCCCCCAAATGAAGAATGTAGCGTTACAAGCGGACAAGTCCCCAAGTCCGTAAGAGGCAGATAAACGCATTTAGAGATGAATCAGCCGATCCCGAAAAATCCAATTACTTTTGAACTTGCCGAGTGCTTCATACTCCCGTTCAACCTACAACCCTGGTACAAGAGAGTGAGAAAGTAACGCAATGAGTGAGGCGTAAAACAAATGGGAAACAGATGTCTCTATCTCTCTCGCTCTTCATCGCTAACCCTTCGCTCCGTCTTCCACGTTTTCTTCCATCTTTAGCTGGGGTTTCTCTTTCTACCTCTTTCCCGTCGGCGGAACATGACAATAATACGATATGAGGCTACAAGGCACAAGCCACAGAATATAACGTAACCTGCCTTGGCAAAGCTTCTCTCTCTCTCTCTCTCTCTCTCTCGCTCGCTCGCTCTGAGGCTATGGAACCGGGGATTTAACAAAGTGCGGCGACGTCGTCGGACGAAGAGGATCGAGTGGGACGGGGACGGAGCAAGGTTTGGAATCACGAGTGTGCAGCGGCGTAAGCTAAGGTGGTTATATAGTAGCGTGATCCTTAAAATATATTTCTTCGAATTTTGGCTGCGGTCCAAAATCGCGAATCCACCTGTTTTTCTAATATTTCAAAATCATCCATAAGCGCGCAAAATAAAATTTGGAAGTTTTTCAAAAGGGTTTGTCTGAAGTTTCAAACGTTTAATGAATAGATAAAAATGAAAAACAGTTACTAAGATTGCATAAAATTTGTTGAATATTTTTTTATTATTTATAACTTTAACTACGAGAAGGAATGGAAATAAATTTTTTCGTTTCGTTCATTTTCACAATTTGACAGAATGAATTTTTTGACAGTAGTAGCTTATTTTTTTGTTGCCAGAGCAAAATCATGGATAAAATATCATTGCAGAGTAGTTGTGCTGTGATATCAAAAAAATTCGTTCTGTTAAGTTGTTTTGAAACAACACATCTTTTTGCTGATACAAAAAATCCTTTTTTCCGTGAATAATAAATTAGCTTTTTTCCAGAAAATATGATTTTACAAAAATTTTTTTAAATATTATTTATAAACATGGGTGACAAAATTTTATCATTAAATTCATTTCGATTTCCTCATAATTGATGGATATTTGTAGCTCTGACAACAACAAAAATTAAATTGATAAATTGCAAATTCATCTTTTTTATTACCAAAACACAATCATTATGTATAAAATTCTAATACATAGTAATTGTGCTCGGTAGCAAAAAAGATTTGTTGAGGTAACAAAAAAACAAGCTATTACTGCAAAAAAAATTTATTTTGTCAAATTTTGTTAAAATAGCACATTTTTAATCTAATTTCTCCGTGCACAATAGTTTACTTTTTTCCAGAAAATATTATATTTTTCATATTTGTAAAAATATCTGTTGTTTCAACATAGCCTAACAAAAAGTTTTTTTCCAGCAGTAACTTGTTTTTTGTTAACAGAGCACAATCATGATGAATTAAATTCGTTGCATATTATTTATAACAATCATTTACAAATGCCACATAAATTAATGTAAATGACAACTTTGTTAAACATTTGTGAAGAAATGTAAAATACCCCAAGTCAGCGCCAATGCATTCAGTCTCTTCTCCTTGAACTTTCATTCTAAAACCGTAGGTACTTTTCCTCATGTGGCGTCATAAATTGCACGATAGAATTGTGAATATTTTATTGATAGTTTTGCTTCCAGCTCAAATTACTACTATACCTTAGTAAAAAAACAATTATAAAAAATTTACCATTTTTAGAAAAATTCATACACAAGTATATGGGGCATTACATATCAAGTGTTCCTATCTAAAAAACTTGTTGCCTCAAATTTTGTTTCCGCTCTTTAAAAAAAAAAATGTATCAAAAATTTTGCAAAATTATTTTCGTTAATTTTATTGAATTTAATTATTTATTTAATGTTTTCTTGGAATGCGACATTTAAAAAAAATTTTTTTCTTCG
>JAPYZL010037228.1:0-11659 GCA_030522825.1 Platygaster orseoliae | reverse complement strand
AAATGAAGAAAACCAAACATCAGCGAATTTGAAAAATCTAAAATTGAAATTCAAAATTCAAAATTTGGAATTAAATTTGAGTTTCACTTCTCTTGCATTAAACCTCGAATAGTATGCTTGAACTTCAAACTGCAAGAGAAGTGAAACTCAAATTTAATTTCAAATTTTAAATTTTGAATTTGAATTTTAGATTTTTCAAATTCGCTGATGTTTGGTTTTCTTCATTTACTCGTATTTTTCTCCTCAATTTTTATCTGTTTTTTTAATTTATCAATTTCACTTTCAATTTCTTTCACAATTTCACTTTTAGCGATCACAATTTTGCACAAAACATTCAAATCATGAAATTCATTTTAAAATTGTGCAGTTTGAAAATCATGATGCACAATCGAAAAATAGTTTGGTTACAGCAACCATTGATTCAGTAAAATATGGATCCATAAAAGTTTTTGGTACGTCTAAAACTTTGGTTATGATAACCAAAACTTGTGTTATAGTAACTAGTGTTTAATTTTTATGACTGACACTTAGGTTCGAATAACCAATTATTTGGTTATCATACCTAATGTCTTGTTGTACTACCCAAAACTTTGATGGGATCATATTTTACTAAATCAATGGTTGCTTTAACTAAAAATTTCTCTTCGTGTGATGCAAGCAAAACTATGTTCAATAAGTACATGATTTTTTTCAATCCTTATCCCAGCCCAAGTGAAAATCGATATAAAAAATCATACTTATTAATAATCTGAGAAAAATGAAAGTCAGTTTATTGATTTGAAATTCATGACAAGTAATTATTGTAAGGTTGTTTTTCTTTAATAAGAGAAATTGAAGGAAATTAGAGAGTCGAGTAAAATAGACCACATCTACAATATTTAAACGTTGCCGACCATTTTCTCGAATCCCTTTTCCCGAACAGTCATTTTCCCGAAAACCGTTTTCCCGAATCCGTTTTCCCTAAAAGTCTTTTTTTCGAACGGCTATTTTCCCGAACGGTCTTTTTCCCGCATCCGTTTTCCCGAAGGGTTTTCAATTTTCCCGAACGGAAAATTTCCCTATTAGCCTAATGTATAGAAATGCCATGGATACGCCTTTGCAATTTTTAAGTTTTAAAATTGTAATAAAAATTTTTAATTATTAAATTAAATTTCAAAATTCAATTTTTAAATTAATTTAAAATTAAATTTAAAATTAAAATTTTTAAATTAATTTGAAATTAAATTTATAATTAAAATTTTTAAATTTAAAAATTAAACTAAAATTTACAATTTTTAAATTACAAATTTTTACCGTGACTCTTTTTTTTGAAGACTCTTATGAAATTCATAAATGTATTCAATTGAAATAAAAGTGAAATTCCAATCGAAATTCGGAAAATAATACTTTTGGAAAAATTGTCGTTCAGGGAAAAATACTTTCGAGAAAATAGCCATTCGGGAAAAAATACGTTCGGAATAATGGCGTTTGGGGAAAATAGTCATTCGGGAAAATGACCGTTCGGGAACTTGGATTCGGGAAAATGACCGGGAATCATATTTAAATTACTATTGCTCCTACTTATGAATTAAAACAATTTTTTTTTGTTGACAAACCGACAAATTTATTATTCAGGATTTCCATCTGTTTCGTGCAAAAATTTTAAAACAAAATATAAACGTGAATAACAAAATATAAAGTGGATAACTTGGAAGTTGCATAAATTTTTTTATTGCTAATATTGTTAGTTTATCAGAAACTATCGAAAATTGTTTTTTTGTTTATATCTCAAAAATTGATATAGAAACACATCTTTTTAAAAAGTCAAAGAAAATGACGTCATTTGCATGCTCAGTATATCTATGTTTACGAAATTAAAAATTCACATATCCTTTAGAATAATCGTGTTGCAAAATTTGTTTTTTTTTTCATGCAACTTCCCAATTTATTCTGATATAATATTTACCTACGTGTATTTTTACGGAAAAGAAAGAAAAACTGTTCGTGAAAGTGAAAAAATTTTGAATTACATCAAGAAAGTCCAAGTTGGAAGAAATAGGTTACTTTTGTTCTGAGTAAATTGGGACGTGAAGAGCGTACGTTGAGAAGTTAAAACGAGAAATTGTGAGAAAAAAAGTAAAAAACTTCTTATTGTTTTTATAATTGAAAAATTAACTAAAAAAATGGTTATTTTCCTGATTGGTTTTGTTCAATTAGAAAATCAATTGTATTTTCAATTGGTGACTCTTATTAGATTTATAATCCGATAATTTTTTTTTCATTTAGTTCTCAAATGGAAAAGTAATCGTGTTTGTGACATCGTAAGTTTTTTTGTGAAAATATAGTAAAAGTGTCTAATTGAAAACATACTTGGATTTCAGTGGAAATTTAATTGATTTTCCAATCAGATAAAATGATCGGAAAACTAATTGAAAAAACAGCTATTTTTTCAGTAAATTTTGTAATTGGAAAATAAATCAAAAAACCAATTACGAATCTCAATCAGGGAACTAAATATGCTTCAAAAAAAGCATACAGATAGAAATGGTTTAGTTACAGCAACCATTGATTCAGTAAAATATGGACCCACAAAAGTTTTAGGTACAACATTCAAAATTTTAGTTATGGCAATCAAAACTTGTGTTATAGCAACTAATGCTCAATTTTCATGACTTATAATTAGGTTCCAATAATCAATAATTTGGTTATCATGCCTAAAGTTTTGGTCACACTACCCAAAACTTTAGTAGGCTCATATTTTACTAAACGAATTGTTGCTGTAACCAAAGATTTTTCTTCGTGCAAAAAAAAAATGAAATGAGCAACACGTTGTATGGAAATCGTTGTTAAATAGGCATTTATTTGTACCTTACATTATAAATGCATTTTGGAATAAAAAATATATCGTATTTTTATAAAATCATAGTGCATCTAAAGAAAAAAAATTAAACTTGTTTTTGAACATAGTACCACATTGTTCTGTTTCCAAAGCTTTACTCTGAATATTCATTGAAGAAACTTCCTTCGTTTCACTTTCAAATCTCTGAATTTCGAAATTTCGTTTGAAGTACTTTCAATATGACAATGCAAACGTATAACCTCAGAACATCAAAGATAGAAATAATTAGTGAATCTAACTAGATGAATTTTCTTGAAACGTGATTTAAAGTAACCTTTATATCCACCGCAATGATGATTCATGTTCACTCCCGCAGCGAATTTCATTTCTATCCAAATTCTCCAGCGCCCATAAATAACCATATTTCAATGAGAACGAAGCAAGCAACCGATCAAGCGCGTAACATTTGTTATCGAGACTCCGTTTAATCCACCCCTGTGTCTCCAACGTGACATGATGTTTCGGGGTTACAAAGCTTCGTAATTGGACACTTGCAGCGAGGTTGAATTGTTAATTTCAGGAAAAGTTGTGGAATACTGCATTGAGACAAAAACATAGTAATTTTTACTATAACCCTGGCGTTCTCCAGAACCCGTAACTTAAGGGAACTTTTACGGGTGTTTTGTGCAAAAAACACCCGTAAGCAAATTTTGAGTTTTTTAGCGAAATCAATAATAAAATAAACGATTTTTTTGAAGAAAATTATAATCAAGGGTATATTTCCGATTTTTCATCATCAAAACTTGCCTAACACTCTCAAAAACTATTTTCAAATGAATGTATAACGTCAAGTATTTAAGGTAGTTATTTTCAACTGTGCGCATTCGCCGACTTCACTGCAGGTAAATTTATGTCTTTTAGTGAATTTATATAATTTTTATTGAATTTTCATTATTTATTTTCTGTTGAGTCTAATAGATTTTCTGTTTAAACAGCAGAATAGAATAAAAAATTTTCATTAAAAAAAACACACAAATTTTTAAATTTCTGAAATTCCGAAATTTTCCAGATCTAGAACTTTGAAAAATTTCATCCTTTTAGAAATTTTCACAAGTTCTGAAATCGTTAATAAATACAACTGATATTTTTAATGTATTTCAGATTTGAAATTAAAAATATAAAATAAGATAAAAAATCATTGGATTTGCAAAAGTTTTTTTTATTTCTCAGTAGGTTTTTTAATTTTGAAACACCTGATGTTTAAATTTTCACGAAATTTTCAATTCTTTCTAAATTCAAAATTTGAAAAATGAAAACTTATATGAGGATTTCCGGAGTATCATTATTTTCAAAATTCAAAATTCAAGATGTCAAAAATTCTCAACATTTTCGTTTCTGGAGTTTAGAATTTCAGAAATCCTGAAACTTGAGGTTTAGAAATTTTTCAATGTCCATGATTCCCAAAATTTCTGAAATTTTTCAAGTTTTTATTTTGATATTTCGAATTAAAATTTGAATAAAAAATTTTAAAAATCAAAACTAACAGTTGATTATGAATAATTGTCAATCAAAAGAATTGAAAATTTATCAAAAATTCAAAAATCAAATCTAGAAGTTTGAAAATCGATAAATTCCAAAAGTTTTTTATTTTTCACAAATTTCATCATTTGAAGAATTTTCGAAGATTTTATTAAATTTTCAATTTACATCGCAATTTAAAATTAAGAATGAATCGATTATTAAGATTGGAGAAAATTATAAATTTATCAAGAATTTTCAATTGAGAAAAACATGAATTTTAAAGTTCTAACAATCCAAAAATTTTCTAACTTTTGAGTTTTTTAAAAATTCTATTATTTCAGAATTCACAAAGTTTGAAAATCATTGAAAATTACTGACATATTCAATGTACTTCAGATTGAAAATAAAAAATTTTCAAATATGTGAAAAATTTTCTGATTTCTCATAATTCGAGTTTCAAAAAATTAAAAACTTTATAAGAATTTTGGAAAAATCTTACAATTGCTATTTTTTCAAAATCCTCTAATTTGTCAAAAATTTCTAGTATTTTCGTGTATGAGATATCAAAATTTTAGAAATGCAAAATCTGTAAGTTTTCAAATTTCTTCGAATTCCATTATCTCCAACATTTCTCAGAGTTTTCAAGTGTCAAAAATATGCAATATTTCTGATGTTTTCAAAATTCCAAAATTTTTCAATCGGACAGAATCGACCAAAATTATATACCCACATTTTTTACACTTTCGGATTTCGTAAAATCTTAGAAATCCATAAAGAATAAAAATGAGTTTCATGAGCATAATACGGCTAGGAGTAATTTGTGAATATGCAGATTTGAAATTTCGTCATTTTTATGTCTCATTTCAAGTAACTTCTCTTATGGGTTTTTTTTGCACAAAACACCCGTAAAAGGTATCGTAAGTTACGGGCTCCTTTACAGGTTCTGAAGAGCGCCAGGGAAGTATTGGAAAAATTACTATATCTTAGGAAAATCTACAATATTAATTTAATTTTTATATATTAATGACTATAATTAAGATTTTTTCGAAGTAAACTATTCTTAACAAATTTTTCACTAAGAATTCGTTGCGCATGAAAGAAAATATGCAACTTGTTACTGAATAACTCTATATTGTTTCATTTGTGTTTGAACATCCCGATAAAACACAAGGGAGTTCCTTACATATACCCTGAAAATGCATTTTACTTCAAAGCAAGGTGAAACATGAAAATATAATTATTCAGTAAAATCATTCATATTTTAAGTCGAGTTTATTTGTTGTTAAGAACAATTTTCTAAGCTTAAATCTCTGTGAAATTTCCCGAAGTTTTTTTAATAATTATTCAATTTAGTTATGTATTTTCGAGGTAGTTCAGTAACGGCAGAGAGAAAATTTTCGTCCACGCAAATTTAGTCTTGCGTATGAGAGAAGTGAAGCATGAATTTTTCGAGTTTATTCAAATTTGTTTTCAACAATCGCTACTGAATTTAATATATCACTTCAGGCTAATATTGTAGCAATAATAAAAAAATAAAAAATTGTTCAACAGTTAAACTCGATACATAAGCTACAGTGCTCGAGGTGAAATTGCCTATTCTGAATGGAGAGATTTCGTATTGATAGATGTTTTAAAATTTAAAAAGGTGAAAGTATCACTGGAGAAGAATCGGAATCATAGAATGTTTCCTCACTTTAGGAAAAGATATATTGGAAAATTGTTGTAAGTGTCGTAAAAATCGATTACGTCCTTGCTCCACTTTTGCGAATTTCACCGTGAAATTGTGATAACAGGACGACCGAACATTCATTGCCAAAAACCATCTCGATGAAATTGATATTTCCAGAGTTTCGCGAGAGTAGAAAATTTTTTTTTTTATCTTATGTTGATACGTTTCCAATAATGTCTCAGATTAAAACTGAAATCATACAGAAAATTCTTCTTAATACCACAAAATCTGGTGCTAATTGAAAAAATTACTTGATATATTACCGATGTACAAAATAAAAATAAAAAAGTCCTAAGTTATTGAGGATTGAGGAAAAACTACTATATTTTTTCCTCAACGTAATTTTGTAAATTATTTCTCATCCTAAAGTCTCGTAATATCAATTACTTCACTACTTATCTTTTTTTGAAAATTATTTTAGCCGCAGTAACGTCTTTTGCAAAATTGGTTCGAAGCTCCGTCGAATTTTTTCGGCCCCGTCGCCGACAAATTGCATCTGCGATGAGGCCACGAGTTCATAGCGGTCGCGTTGTCTCGAGTATTTTTATACCGGCAAACATTCGCTTATTTCTCCATAAATAATTCGTAAATTTTGCTGCCGAAATAAGCGCGAAGCATGCGCAACATATCAAAAATACCCGACGCATGGTCCCCAGTGACTCTTGCCAGCTACTGACTAACCCGTCATTGAAACCTTCCGCTGCAATGATCGGTGAAATTCGACCCATTTCTTGTTTTCATTAAATATCGAGAAATTGACGAGTTATATGGATAGAAAAAATGTTTCATACATCATTTTTGAGTGAAATACTAATTAAGTTATATTTATTTATAATAAATCAAGAACGCCCACCTCCAGATTTCATCATGACCTGTAGCTTCATGTGTAATAATCTCGCAGTTAGTGATTACAATTTCTGGTATCATTTAACTGAGCGAATGTTTATAAAAAGTTGAATATACTAAGTACCATAAAAAAAGCCTAAAACATCCTGAAGAAAAATTACTCCAAACGCGTTATTACTTGAAGTTCCGTTATTTTTTGATATGTTGGAACATTATAAGACACAATCTTGATTTTTATTTATTCATGTTGCTGTAGTATGACCTTACTTTGAAAAATATAGATCTTTGAATTTTTATGTGGAATTTGTTGACCGCTTTATTGAAATAAATAGTTTTCTGAAGACTGAAAAAATTCTGATACTGTTACATGCGAAATTTTTGTAAATAAATTTAGAGAGTTTACCCGTTTCTTTCGTAAACACATTAAATTCTCATCGCTGGTCTCGGTGACACCGTGCCAAAAACACGGCATGCGAATTATTTTGGTACCACGACGATCGGTCTTCAGCCATATCTTTCTTCTCTTACAAAAGGGGAACGAATAGTCGTGGTCAGGAACGTTTTTCGAAGTGAATAAACGGTGTGTATGGAGTAAAGGGAAAAGGGATTTAAAGGGAATTGAAAAAATGAAGAGAAAATTGTTGAAATAATGTTTATGGAATATTCAAGTTCTCGTGTTACAACATTTTCTGGAAGTATTATATCGTTTTTAATTAGGAATGTTTGGGACTTTGTCAACAAAAATAAATGTGAAAATTGTAAGATATTTTAATAATGATAAGAATGTTTGAAATGTGAATAGTAGATTGTTCATGATTTGTTAATTTTCGTTACTTATAGTAATGAATTTCCATTAATTTCATTGATTGGAAAAGTAAATTTCTGATTGCATGTGTCAAGATATTCTGAGTTCTGTGGAATAAATATTTTACTATCATTATCGAATTTTTTATTTTCACTGCTGTAGAAGTTAAAAATATTCACACAATCCAGAAAAACTACAAAACGTAATAATTTTTACTTCAAGGACTTTCGAAATTTCAAGATGATTTTTTAGAATTATGTAGGCATGTGCTAGAGCATTTAAATTCGAAACTTTGGAATATTTTTATCATGAAGTCGTAAATTCCTTAAATTTTATAGTTAAATTTTTTGCATGATACAAGATTTATTTATAATGTTTATTTGTTGAAATAGCCATGTGGAAAATAACAAATTCTACCAATGCAAAGTGCATACATGAAAATATATGAAATTATTGTATAATAAAATTGTAAAAACCAAAAGAGTTGTATGTATTGACATAATAATGTTAATAATCCAGTTTAGTTCGAAAATGTGATTTGTCATAAGTAATAATAAGTTGAGTTAAGTACGATTTTGATATTGGAAATTCAACAAAGATACATTTATCATAAATGAATTTCCACCTGAATATGACTAAATAAATATTTATTTGCATCAAATAAAATTTATCAACTGTTATAAAATAAATCTTCGGTAAAGTTCCAGTTTACAAACGATTACTAAACTTCAATGAATTCAAATAAATGTTTATCTTGCCACACATAGGCGCACATTTATTTATTGTGAATAAGTCTTTTTCGCAAAATTTTATTGATAAAATTTATGCCACTTCGAAATCGTCAATTTTTTCATGAAACAACAAATATCACTTTTTGTCAGATGAGTGACGGCTATCAGTTTTGTTATTTTCTCCGTAAATTTGCAATGATACAAAACGCTTTGTTTCAAAGTACATATGCAGATAGAAATATTTTGATCATTTTTTGTTTACGCTCTGTGTCATCAGCAAAGTGACCGAAAATATGCATGAACAAATACCATGCTTATTTTGCATATTTATGCAGTTTCAGCTTATAATTTATATTCGGAATATTGTTTAGGAACGACTTAGTATTTAGAGTGAAAAGCATGTCATTATCAGTTAGAGGCGTAGACAGAAAAAATGTTTCGTGGAGTGTTTTTCAAAAAAATATGTACACATTTCCTTCAGGATTTTATAATTTTTAATACTTGAAGATGTGGTCACAAGAGTACGATTTTCCAATTTTTTCGGAGTCCAGAGTTGCGCCAGAGTCCATGTTCGTATTAAATGTGATGGAATTATTTTTTGTGATTTTCAAGTAATTGAGTTTAAGATTTTTCATCTCATGCTTACAGTGTTTTTTCATTTTCTGATTTTTTAATGCATTTCTATACATCAACTTTTTAAAGGTTTTTGAGAAAATCATAGTACACAGATTTCAAGTATATTTAATGCTATAGCAATAAACATTTCTAGTTGGCTACATTATTTATTATTTATTATTGTGAGCTATATTTATTATTTTTATTGCTTTCAAAATGCGTCATACTACATTGTATACAGTCAAACATTTATTTTATAAAAAATTTTTCTAAAATTAGAAAAGTTTGTTATTTTTTTTATTATCATTTTCGTCTATATTTCGTAAAATAATATTGTTTAGAAAATTTTCTTCATAAAAAGATTTCTATTATTTGTCGTATTTTTTTAGTATTTACGGAAATCAAAAGAATTCTATAGTATTTTTTAAAGATTTATAGTATTTTCGAAGATTTGGAAATATATCAATTTTCAAAAGTCGATGCTCGAAAATGTAAATATCGATAGATTTTTAATCATTTCATAGTTTTCGTGGGAAGTTCAGTCTACGTTAATTTTGAGTATTTTATGTATTCGTTGAATTATTTTTCAGTATTTATAAGATTTTTTATCGTCTTTTAGTATTTTAATACATTGATGCCATTTGTGCAAATTTTTCAAAAACGCAGTTTTTTCATTGAATTTTATAACTTTTAGTATTTTTCAGAAATTTTATGACTTAAAAGATTTTCTGGCATTTTTATGAATTTCTGTCTAAATTTTTTAGAACTTCATTTTCAAATTTCGGAGTTTTTAGATTCTTGAAATTTCCATAAATTAAAATTTTTTTTTTCAAATTACTATTTAAAAAAAAAATTTTTTTCCACTTTTTCTTATAGGAAATATTTGGCTATTTATTGTATTATAATATACTTTCAGAACAAATCCCTTTTAAGTTGAAATAATTCTTATTTTGAGTTAAAAAAACTAAAAATTCTCGACTTAATTTGAATTTCACTCATTTTTGATTTAGTTGTGTTATTTATATGCATTGTTATTATAATTATCATTTTTTTCTATTATTCGTGAAATAATACTGTTACGAAAATTTTTTTCGTATAACGATTTCTAGTATTTGTCGTATTTTTTCAGTTTTACAAAATTTAAAAGAATTTTATTTTTTCCAATTTATAGTATTTTCGTAGATTTATATGTATATATCAATTTTCAAAATTCAATGCCCTTATATGTAAATATCGATAGATTTTTGATAATTTTATTTATAGATTTCGTGGTAAATTCGGTCTACGTTAATTTTGAGTATTTAAATGTATACCTTGATTTTTTTCAGTATTTATAAGATTTTTTATCGTTTTCTTGTATTTTGATACATTAATGCCATTTGTGCAAATTTTTCAAAAACGCAGTTCTTTCATTTAATTCAATAAATTTCAGTATGTTTCAGAAATTTTATGACTCGAAAGATTTTCTGATATTTTTACGAATTTCTGTCTAAATTTTTTAGAACCTTATTTTGAAATTTCTAAGTTTTTAGATTTGTAGAATTTTCATGAATTAAAATTTTTGTTATAAATCATTATTTATAAAAACAATTTTTTCCACTTTTTCTTATAGGAAATATTTCGCTATGTATTATATTACAATTTAGTTTCAGAAATAATTCTTTTCAAGTTAGACTAATTGTTATTTTGTGTTAGAAAATTAAAAATTCTGAACCTAATTTGAATAATACTCATTTTATTAGTATTGTTATTTCATACATTTTTTTGTATCATTATCACTTTCGTCTTTTTTTCGTTTGCGTTTTTGCATTCGTGCATTTATTATTGCATATTTTGCAGGTTTTTTATATTTTTTGAGTATATCAAGCCATCTTTTCGTTCATATTTTCAGTCGCTCTAGTCATCATTAGAAAAACAAAACTTCAAATGCGAAAAAAAGGATCATTCACTTCCGTTCGAATTTTAGGGAAAAAACTGGTAGGGGAAAGGGGGGCAAAACCGTATACGGGGCAAAACCGTATAAACGGGTTATTGAATCTGCATCTTGACGCTATCTCTCGAAATTTTGAGAACATTATTTTAAAGTTGCTTACATGTTATTTCCAAAGAATTTTCATTGTCTGTTCCTTTAATTCCTTGAAAAGACTTCTTTGGTGGGCTTCGTTACAAAATTGTCAGATTTTCAATGCAAGCAGGTTGTTGCTGAAATCATTTTTTGAAAGTTTTCTGCATTTTTTGAAAGTTTTCTGCACTACTACATTTTAGTACACATCAATACCTTTGTTTTAAGTATTTAACCAATCGTATATATTGGTTCAATTATTTATTATAAAGTTTATTGTTCACGCGGCACTTGGGGGCAAAATCGGTGGGGCAAAACCGTACACAGGGTGCCCCAAAGTCAGCAATCAATATTTCAGGGTTTTATAGTTTGTAAAATTCTAAGACAATTTTCCCTTTGCCATTTTTGGAAATTCGCAAAATTAAAAAAGTTGTTCAAGTTTGAAATTTTAACAATAAATGCACTTTTTCGACGAGTGGGGATAAAAACCACGGACCAAACTTTACCCAAATTTTCTTCATATTTTTCTGAA
>JAPYZL010037215.1:0-37117 GCA_030522825.1 Platygaster orseoliae | reverse complement strand
TATTTGTTGATTAAGATCTACTCAAGTAGATCTACAGTAGATTTACTCAAGTAGATCTGCAGAGATGCTCGATTTGGGTACATCTCTATAGATCTACTCATTTTTACCTGAGAGTACTTGCTTGTGTTGCTGATCTGTACCCCTATAGCAATTTTATTTCTTTTAAAAACATCATACGAATTTGTATAAGATCGACCTTATAAAATACTTTTAAGAAAAAGTTTTTTAAAATAGTAACCTTGGGAAAACTTTATACAAAAAGTTTTTCTTATAAAATTCCATTTCCTGTAAAAATTTTAAGACTATAAATTTTTCGTGAAAATTTTTTTCTGTATAAAAGTCATGAAAACATTTGTTTTATAAAAAATTTGTCTCTTTAAACAGTTTTTCAAAAAAAATGTCTTTCTGAATTTTTCAAGTTCTTTGCATTTTTTAATTTCAGTTGATGACTATATTTTCAGAGTTTTCTTTACTCCTCATTTTCAATATTAATGTTCTTTTCATACTGTTTTTGCATAAAATTTTGCGAAACACTTTATATTTAGATTTTCAATAAATAATAATATTTCATAATAATAATTTAAATTTTTTAAAGATTTGGAAATTTTTTATAAAAGTTTAATTGATGATTTTTATAAGAAAGGTTTTTCTTATGAAATTCTGTTTTTTTTTTTAAATTGTTAGAAAATAATTTTTTCATAACGATTGTTTTCTGTATGTAATTTATAAAATAATTTGTTTTATAAGAAATTTGTCTACTCAATCAGTTTTTCAAAAAATATGCCTTTCTAAATTTTTCAGGTCATTCGTATTTCTTAATTTCAGTTGAAGACTGTATTTCCAGAGTTTTCTTTATTCTTTTATTCTTCGTTTACAAAGTTAATATTCTTGAAATACTGTTATTTGAATAAGATCTTACGAAATATTTTATATGTAAATATTCAATAAATATTGATATTTCATATTATTAACTTTTTATTATTTATAAGATTCTGAATTTTTGTTTAAACTGTAACTGATAGTTTTGATAAGAAAAGTTTTTCTTATAAAATTCTTTTTCCTGCAGAAATTCTTACTAAATAATTTCTTCATAAAAATTTTCTTATGTATATAATTTATAAAGAAATTTTTTTTCTAAGAAATTTGTCTATTTAAACAGTTTTTCTAGAAAAATTACTTTTTAAACTTTTCAGGTTATTTGTAAAGTTTTTTAATTTCAGTTGATAACTATATTTTCAGAGTTTCCTTTTTTCTTCGTTTTCAATGTTCATATTCTTTTAATACTGTTTTTTTATTGAGATTTTGCGAAATATTTTATCTTCAAAAATACAATAAATTTTTCATATTAATAATTTTTTTTTTTTTGTAAGATTTAGCAATTTTTTTTAAAAGTGGTTATTATAGAAAAAAATTGTTTATAAGGTTTTTATAAGGTCACTTTATAAGACAATTTTTTTTTTACGAATTTTATAAGGTCGACTTTTCAAAAAACGGAATCCTTATAAGAAATTTGTGCTTTTTATAAGAATTTCACCATTTTTTATAAAAATTAAATCACTGATGGCGCAATTAATATTTTTCATCCATTGTTGCAACGAGTTTCTCGTATATAAAAGGCAAGCTATAATTTCAATCTGCACAAAAAGTTATGCACAATCAACCGCTACACAAAAATCTGTATGTACAATAAATCTATGCAAAAAGTCAACAATCCACAAAAAATTCATGCACAATAGATACCATCCCGAATGTCAGCACAGAAAAAAAATCTCTCAAAGTTTCAACAAATGCATGTATTTTCACAATCCATTCGAGCAATGACAATCTGAAATGTGGAACTCGTTTGATCGCGCAGATGATAAAGGAAGTTGGGACCTTCATTAGCTCGCGAATAGACGAGAATAATAATTTCTACTCATAATCACCCGCTCCAGTCGCAGGGCAAAGTGTAGTCCTGAAGGATTGAGAGTCGCACAAAGGGCTCGGTCCTCGAAAGGGCAAGCTTTCGTTGCCGTTTCCAATTCGCGTCGCAAGCTCTCAGCTTCACGATTCAGTTCTACGCCTTCATCGCGTGCTCGTTCGGTCGATTTTAATAACCAATCAACCTTATTCGACAGTTCTTGGGATGCTGGAACAGTTTATTTGACAGTCTCAATACGGTAGAAAATGGAAGAAAATGTCATGATTTTTCTAAAAGTGATTATCTTCTATTTCGTCAATTATTGTAGAAGTAAGAAGTTCTGATTTGAAAAAAATGGAAAATATTGTTTTCAAGTTAGGAGTATCTAATTAAAATGACTTGTCAGCGGATTTTTGCAGTAAAAAACTGGTTTTTTGTATGAACCAGGCTGCATTGTGCAAAGTTGAAATTTCCATAACCAACAACATTATGACTCGCTGAAAAATTAATTTTCAGAACAGCTGCATTTGCGCGTACTTTACGCTCTTGTAAGTAGAACGTAAAACAGACCTGATAATGAGGCAGCCTTGTAATAAGCGTCATAATCTTGCGCTACGGGTGGAAATTGCTACAACGCGTTATATACTCGAAGGAATCGACTCCGAGTACAACGCTGAATTAGGTTCAGCAATATTTAATTACGATAAGGAGTTATAAAGTACAAGGTGCAAGAAACATTTTGGGATTCCGAAGGTACGCGAAGACGATGGAACATTCAAACGCGTCTCGCATAAATGAGCGTTCGCAAAGGAAAGGGACGCGCAGTTCGCTTATGTATAGGGTTATGAATATTCAAGCACTTGGCATTTCCTCGATGCGTGGCACTTGATCATATTGACATCAGTTTGGCTCTCCCTTCGAGTGCTTTTCGACCAAATATCTGTGGCTTTAGCTTTGAACCAAGTCAATCCCGAAATAATAAATGAGAAGGTCAGGAAAAAACATGCAGATTGAGTTTGTTGAAGAATTCTAGAGTATCTCGAGTTCAGACTTATTGACGATTTTACTGATTTGGTGAATACATTGAAACTGTTTCGAATTCTGTGGAGAATATTGAGTTTCTTAGAAATCATAACGAAATTGTCATTTTATTGTTAAATGTGGTACAGAAACTCGTCAAAACAAAAAACGAATGATTTGCCTTAGATTTTTGCGGCTGATGTGTAATTTAAATAATTTTTCTCTAATTTTTTTGCAAGTTCTGTTGAAATGTTTAAAAATTTGAAAGTTTATATACATTTTTGGAATACGAAAATTCACCATGCTACTTTGCAGACACTAAATATCTATGATTATTTATGATACGATTTCGAAAAAAATTTTCATGCACTTTTTCCCTCAACTATATTCCAAGAAAAATAGTAAAATATATTGTAAAAAAATCAAATAACTATCTACTGAAGTTAAATAATAAGTAAAATTTCAGTAGGTTAAAATGGGGAAAAGAAAACGAGAAAAGTCATGCAAAGTTTTATTTGGATTTTTCGCTTTACAGAACAGATGAATTTCAAAATTTTCAAAATTTTTTAAGTTTTAGAAATGGAGCTTTAACTAGAAGCCAAATGATTTTCAAGGTTTTGAAACTCGAACTTATTTATATCAAAGTTATAGAAAAATTAACAAATTTCCCTATTGCAGTTACAAGGGTTCATCCAAAATTCAAGTTCCAAAGAAAATGAAAATTTGCAAGAACTAGAAACTTGAAAAATTCAAATCAAATTTCATGATGTTTGGAATATAACGAAATAATTTTCCATGATGTGAAATAAGCAGAATTCGTTTATTCGTTGCAAATCTCTTGAAAAAAAAAACAGAAACGTTTCCAAAAAATAAAGTTGACATCACAGAGTATTTAAGGAAATTACACCTTGGAAAACATAGAAATTTGGAAAAATGATCTTATATACATTAAGCTCAAAAATCATTACCAAGTTCTTTCCTATTTTTCATAAATGATCCTGAATTTCATTTTAATCATATAAAATTTTCAAAAACGTTTTCCAAAGTCATAGAGAATTTTTTAATTCATATATTCATATCCTAGAATTTTCCATAAAAAGGGAGTTTGGAAACAAAACAGAAATTTTCAATTATAATGAATTTCGAGAAGTGCGTATAACGGTAATTTCATGCAAAAAAGAGAACAATAAAAGTTTAGAAAATATAAATAAACTTGTCATATTACCTAACAATTTCAAATTTGAGTATTTTACAACTGATTAAAATTCTCACCATTTGCAATGTCCAGAAGTGCTTCAAGAGCAACGTCTAGTCCAGTTTCAGATGCAAGGCTCTCTTGAACAGGTCTGCCAAGTAAATCTTCCACGCCTGAAATTTATTTGCCTATTAAAATCGTATTAAAACAAATTAAAAAATTAATTATTATAAATTAAATATTGTTTCAACAAAATTGAAACATATCTTTATATTGTATGATACAAAGATGTTAAATAGAATATTGTTTTCCAACAATACTGTAAAAGCATGTACGAAAAACCAGGCTAATTATTTTGAACATTCTTTAATTAATCCATACAATAATTTTCGGTGTGTTTGGGAAAAAGGTAATATTATTCAGATTTTTTATTTTATAGCGTTTTCACTTGTTCTCTTTCCGAAAAATTCCGTATTCCAGTTTTGGGCGCGCAATTTTTCGTGCTTTGTGGATTCGTACGTGTATTTTTAGTGGCGCACGAGATATCACGAGTAAACCAAATTTACAAATTCGATTTGGTCGTGCCGCCCTATGCATCACTCTCCGGAAATCTACTCAATTGCTTCAAAAACATCGCGATGCGATGTGAAAAATTCGTGTAAAAGATTGATGACTGAAAATGACAACGCGATGAAAATAAGGCAATAATGATACGTAATAATTGTATAATCAAGTATCAAAATGAAAAATAAATTCGAATCTAAAACACATATATTATATTATTTTTTTTTTATCGAAACTTGATCAAAAACTGAACTTTGAGCTCTTATTTAAAAATTTTATTTTTAAACTTTAGAACTTAAATTGATTACTTTCGTATTTGAATTTGAGAGGCTGCTAATTCGTATCTTCTGTTACATTTGTTTGCAGATTGTATCGAGTTACGAATGTGCCAATTCATAGGATCCAACTTTTGCTGAGATTTACGGCGTTAATTACGCAAAGTACGGTAGGGGAGTATACCATTTACTAACTGGCAATGTTTTTGATGCCTATTTGACACGTTTCATTACCAATTATTTAAATTTGTTCATTAACTGAATTTTAAGTTTTACATTGAATGTTTTTATATTTTCGTTTTATAATTTTTATTTGTAAACACTTTACGTTTGAATTCAAGACAATATTTGTTAACCCAGAACAAAAAATTTGTAAAAATCTATAATTTTTTTGTACTATTTTATCGAGTGTGAGGTATTTGAGACTTGAGCAAGGATTTGGAAAACTTGGAAAATATTTGAAAATCACGGTAAATCAGGAGCGGATCCAGCAAATTATTTCGGGGGGTGTTTTCGGAATTTTCATCTTTTGATTTCTAAAAAAAAAAAAGGCCACCAAACGCTCAAATTTGATTTCTGAAATGACAAAAAAAATTTCGGGGGGGGGGAGGTTGAACCCCCCCCCCTGGATCCGCGCCTGCGGTAAATCGTAGTGAGTTAAACAATTTTCATAGAATCTGAAGAGTTTCGAATACTTTGTGTTTTGCTTGAAATTTTGGAAAATGAGCAAATATTCAAACTTCCAAGAACTGTAAATAAATCTATGAAATTTAAAACATTTGTAGAATTTCGGATTTTAAATTTCGTAGATTGTGCTTGTTATGATATTTCTTCGATATTTAAGATTTTTAAATCCTAGAAAATTAACTTTTACATAAAATTTTTTTGATAAATGAATATTTTGGATCAAGGGTGAATTGAATACTTCTTCTTCTTAGTAATTTTTTTTTACTTCAATGTGCTCTCATTCCTAATGTGCACTTCTGAATCAAAAAACATTCTGTAAAATTATTGTTATTCTTCACAAATAAAAATTACAAAAATATTCTTTAGTTTCATGATATAAATTATTATGAAGTAAAGCTTGGATACACGTAATAATTTATGTAGAAATAAATATATCCTGTCCGTAACATACAAAAATAAAAAAAGTAATATTCTTCTTTGAAGCCAAGAATTTTTTGATGTCAATACATAAATTTTTATTCAGTACCATACTTAATCAATGAATTTTTGAATACGCCATGGGGGGGGGGGGTGGAACTTACTGATATTCACTGATATTTATCAGTAAAAATCTCAAACTACCAATAGTTACCAGTAAGAATTTTTACTGATATATCTCATTCCTGCCTGTTTCCAACAAATCATTTCTACAATATCTCTGATAAATTCCGAAAAGCTGGCTTGTAAAAAAGCTCGTATACTTTTTTTACGAGGAAGTAGCCGAGGGATTGGGAAAAAAGGATGGAACAAGGGGCGGTCGTTAGAAAAGAGTGGCCGAGGAGGCGCAAAAGGGCGATAAGAATCGGTGGAACGATTGAAGGATGTTCGTGCTCGGGGGTGCTTCTCTCGAGGGTCCTCTCGGGCCGAACCAAGGTCATTTCGAGCTAAGTAACATTCGTTTTAAACTTGCCGTCGAGATCCATCAAAATGGCTTCAGCGCTGATGTCGAGACTGCGGGTGATTATGACTCGACGCGCGTTCGTCATCCCCGAATGGTAATTTTTTAAATCCTGCAAGGCTATTTCCGCGATAGTCGGGATATTTTGGGTTCCCGAGCCGAATTCGATGTTACAAATTAAAATTGTCACCATGCTAGATCTGAAAAAAATCGGAAAAAATCTTAAGTTTAATGTTTTTTTTTCTGTAAATAAAATTGAAGTATAAAAAAAATAACAGGGATTTTTTTTCAAATTTAATTTCGGAAATTGAATTTCTTTTCAACATCCAGAACTTAGTTTTAAGTACTATTCTACATTCATTATTATTTCACGAAAAATAGAAAAAAGTGAGGATGATAAAAAAATTATTCATAAAAATAACAATGTACTGAATCGTAAAATTAGTAAAATTCGAAATAAGTTCAGGATTTTTAGTTTGTCTAACTCAAAATAACAATTATTAATAATTTCTTCTGAAAATGAATTAAAATACAGTATATTACCTAACTAGAAATCTTTTCGTATGAAAAACTATATGAAGAAAATTTTCTTCACAATGTTATTCACGAAAAAAAGACGAAAGTGATGATAAAAAAAATTATAAAAAAAAAAAACAAAAAACAAAATATCTCGTTAAAAATCTGTGGAATTCAAATTAAGTCTGGAATTTTTAATTTTGTAACTCGAAATAACAAGTATTCTAACTTCAGGAGAGTTATAGAAGAATAATAAATCATAAACTTTCAATATAATAGCATTAAATACTTAAAATCTGTGTATAACTATAATTCTTTCAATAATCTTTAAGAATATTCTAGTTATTAAATTTTGAGTTCTAGAGCATCGAATTTCACAAAGTTGATGTATACAAATTGAAAATAAAATCAGAAAATGTCTTAGGTTGTGAAAAAACACAAAAAATATGATTAAAAAACCCTTGAACTCAGTTACTTAAAAATAAAAAAAATTGAGTTCGAAGTAATTGGAAAATCGTACTCTCGTGACATAATTTTCAAAGATTAAAAATTATAAAATCCTGATGACGATATGTATATATTTTTCCAAAAAATTCCCCCCCCCCCAAAAAAAAATTTTTTCTTTTGAAGTTATTTCTTTTCAATAAGAACGTTCACTAATTCTTAATGAAGAAAAAAAAAGTTTTTCAACTTTTCCAAACACTGTTAGAACTCTTGAAATGTTTCTCAATTTTAAAAAAGAAGTTATTCGCTAGCAATGCGAAATCGTAAAACACTTGAAAAATTCATGTATTCAGAACATATCCCCAGCAAAACAACGTCGTATCCTGCACTTTTTTACGAGACTGCGAAACCACGATATTGCAATTTTTTGTCATTGCTGTGAGCTTTTTCCATGTTACTCTTTTAATGAGTTCATTATGATGGTCGCGCTCACCCCATAATGAAAGCGGAAATCGTCAAGAAAAAGGTCAAGAAACCGGGATGTCGAGAAGGTCTATAATCTGGGCGTAATGGACGACAAGCCAACCAAAGTTCAGTGCCAGGAAGAACAAACATTAGTATTCCACAAACAGCCATGACTGCTATAAAGCCTGCTTCGAGACGGATAGTCTTGAAAAAATGTTAATGTCCAGGATAAAATACAATGGGTTCACAATCGTCGTAATAAACAATAAGTTTTTCTGCAACGTAAACAATGGGAACCAGCACTTTCGTTATTCGATATTTACTATGTTTCCTTTTTTTAAGGCTTTCATGACTCTTTCATTAAACCTCTGTTGGAAAGTTATGAAAAACAACAAAATAAAAGCTGTAGAAATTTAATGTTAAGTGCTCGTGGCTTAGTGTTTTTATACTTGGCGAAATTTCATGATAGATCTTCAAGTTTTTTCACTTACTTGAGAAAAAACTTTATTCCAGTCAATCCGATTGTCGATTGCGTCTGTCACTAAATCTAAAATAATTCCAACATAAATATATTTCTTCACTATGGAAAGTTTTTTTTAATGAATCCGAGAGTTGCAACGCGAGTCGAAGTCGAGCGTTGTTGTTGTAAAACTCGAAAATTATGATTGAAAAATAATAAAAAACCGTTTCTTACCCACGGGAATATCGTAAGGTTGGATGAACGACAAAAATCTTCTCAGAAACTCGAAAATATTGAGGCCCCGTTCCAAATGCAAGTTCTTCATCCTGAATCGTTCTTCCGGATGCACTTTTGGAAATTTGAGTTTGGGACTTGCTTCGTCCCAATCACCTTTTAGGTGGGAAATATTGGAACTTTTTTTCATTCCTTCCGAAAAACTTTCCCCTTCAGAATCTGTTTCATTCGTGCTCAAAGAATGGAAGTACGTGTTTTTTTCTGTACTCGTACAAATCGTGGTTGTCTCGAGATCGATTGATTCTTGCATGCTGAACTTACCCAGTGAAGTTAGTGTTATAAAAATCCCTATAATTACAAGCGTATAATTTTTTCAACTACTTTGAATTCATTTGAAATTTAAAGAAAAGTTTTTTAGTTATACATGTTTTAGAGTTGTAGAATATATGTATAATATAAGTATTATAATATTTCATAAATTGTTAATCTTCTGAATTTTTACGAAGTTTTTTATTTTCATTTTCACATCTATTCCTAGAAAATACATTTTTTTGATTGAAACTGTCTTCAATATCAGTTTATTCAGGAAAAAACCTAATTGTACAAAATTTAATTAGTTTATTTTCAACAATTAGAAATTTGCTGTGAAAATCTAGCAAAACCACCTCTGGTGCCAACAGAAGTTTCACTTTAAAATGGAATCGTCATTTCACCACATAAACCACTGCTTTTGACATTTTCGTTGCACTTTCACGTAGTGTAAAATCAGGAAAACGAATTGAACGAGAATAAAAAAAATTTCTATTTTCCGAAGATTTGTCGATTTCCACGATATGGTGTAAAACTGAATCCGGGTGAAATCGGAATCGGAGCGAGCGTATGTGTGATGTACAATAATTACCGAATAAATGTGAACCACCCCGGAAAATGGCCATTTCGACGTGTTTCAGCCGTTTTTTTCGCAACTTGGTATTTTCAAGCACGATCGTTTTTAACGACGGACTACCGATGTGTGGCTGTAACCGAAGGCAGACTGTAATTTCAATGGTTCCAACGGGCTTCTAAGAAACCCCACAAACTCTAATGTTGTCGAACCCGACGCTTTCGAGTTACGAGAGCGCTTAGATCGAAACGCAACTGGGTTATTCGATAATATTGCAAGTAATAATTTTTGAGACACCGATTTCCGACCTTTTTTCGGGTTTCTTCGATTCGAGTGTCTTGCATCCAAATGCCCTGCTTTTATTTAAATGAAGAATTCAGTATTCTGGACGAAAAAAAGGCTATAAAACACGAAACGCAAGGTTTTTCCTGGTTTATGCGTGTTATAACAATAATTTATGGCGATTAGTAAGAAAAATTAGTTGAAAAAAGTTTGTTTGGTTTTGTAATTGAAAATTATGAATTTTGAGGTTACATTAAATAGATTAAATATGAAATATAAATTAATCAACTGTTTTTATAATTTAAAAGACTGATAAATAGAAATATTGGTTATTTAATTTTGTACTGTCTTCATGATCATACGTTGTGAATAAATTTATAAATTTAAGAGGTAGGAAAATATATTTTACATTTTGCGAAGACGATTCAAACCCTCGGCTTCGCCTCGGGCCTGAACCCTCGTCTTCGCCAAATTCGACCCTTGCACTACGTTACATAATGTACTATTCCATATAATGGGCTCTGGAAAACGAAATTTTTGCCCTAGTAAATTTTCGAAATAGTCTTCCTTTTTTTTTGAAAAATGCAAAGATAGAAAAGAAACATGAAAATAATTTTTCTTTAATTTTTTAAGAGTGATGTTTCTTGCACTGATTTCTATAAATTTTTGTGGTTGATTTTTTGAAACTTTTAATGAATAAACTAAATCATATGAGGTAGTTTTTTTCAATCATTATTTTTTTTATCTAATTATTTTTTAATCATAAATTTTTCATGACTAAGTCTGATACTTCAATCTGTTCCAAAGCTTTGTCAATTACGAGTTTTTCGAGTTAAAAATTTTTTGAGTTTTTAAAATCAGTTTTTTGAGGTTTTGAAGTGTAAGAAATGAAAATGAATATTTAGAATCCAAAATTTTCATAGATCTTGTAAACATCACGAAAGTGTTCGCATGAAGAGTTTTTTCTATATTTATATGTTTTTGATTGTTCAATGATGAGAATTTTTTTTAATATAAATCCAATATTTTTGAGACTAGACTTTTTTCAACAAATTGTTGTCAGTGCTTGTTGTTTTTAAGGTTTGAAATTCGAGAAACTCTGCAGCTATGTAAATACAAATTTTAATTGATTAAATGTGTCATATATTGGTGAAAATAAATTTACTTTCATGGATTTTAATGGATTGAACATATCCATTTCATTTACTAAATTGAGAGTTTCAATCAAAAAATATTGATATGTTATTTTTGATTTTTGTAGTGAAAAAGCTGGAAATTCGCAACTGTTTGACTTTCTATTTATTGTCACTAAATGAAAAATAACATATCAATATTTTATAATTGAAACTCTCAATTTAGTAAATGAAATAGATACGTTCAATCCATTACATTTGCTGAATTGAGAGTTTCAATTATAAAATATTGTAATATTGTAATATTATTCTTTATTCAGTAACAATAACTGGAATTACGCAACTGTAAGACTTTCCATTTACAAAAATTTTTCTTAATTTTCCGATTCTCTGTTTAACACATAGTCGAAAATGATATTCGAGATGTAAATATATGAAAAGATTTGATTATCGGCACTCCGATAATTGCACATTTTTTGTAATCAATTATTTTTTATCAAAGATTAGAAATCGCTAAGTATTGATGGAAAACATTTGTCTCAAAAAGGTCTTATTTTTTCTAACTGTTAATTCTATTTTTTCATAGAAAAAATTTACTATCGATTTCGAGGACTTTTATAGATCTTGTAAACATCACGGATATGTTCGTACAAAGAGTATTTCTATGTTTATAAATTTTTGATTGTTAAATGTTTAAGACTTTTTTTAATACCAAAACAATATTTTTGAAACTAGACTTTTTTAAACAAATCATTGTCACTGCTTATTGTTTTTAAGGTTTGAAATTCGAGAAACTCTGCAGTTATGTAAATACAAATTTTAATGGATTAAATGTTTCATAAATTGGTGAAAATAAATCTACTTTCATGGAAGTAATCAATTGTGCATAATTTTTTGTGCAAATTGAAATTATAGATGCCTTCATATATGAGAAAATCGTTGCATCAATCGATGAAAAATGATTTGCGTTTTTAATAATCTTACTTTTCATAGAAAATATAAAATTCTTTCAAGAATCAAAATTTTCTTATCAGAATTCCGTTTTTTATAGAGTCAACCTTATGAAATTTCTATAAGAAAATTTTTTTATAAAGTGACCCCATAAAAACCTTATAAAAAATTTCTAAATATAAAAAAAAAACAAATAATAAAATGGAGTGTTATTTATTGAATTTTCAAAAAAATAAAATATTTCGAAAAATCTCATTAAAAACACAATATTAAAAGAATATCAACATTGAAAACGAAGAAGAAAATAAACGCTGAAAATACAGTCATCAACCGAATTTAAAAATACAAATAACCTGAAAAATTTAGAAAGACATTTTATCGGTAAAACTGTTTGAATATGAAAAATTTCTTTTACAACACAAATGTTCATAAATTTTATACAGGAAAAAAATTGTTATAAAAAAATTATTTTTTTTTTTTAATTTCTACAGGGAATCGAATTTTACAAAAGAAACTTTTTTTTTAAAAAACCAGTCACGCTTTTATAAAAAATTTCAAAATCTTATATGAAATATAAAAATTATAACATGAAATATCATTATTTATTGATTTTTTATATATAGAAAAAAATTTGTTGAAAAAACTGTTTTCTGAAAATTTGTACAGGAAATATAATTTTATAAGAAAAATTATTTCACTAGGTTTTTGTAAGGTTGCTGTTTAAAAAATTCCTTTTTTATAATTATGAATAAATAATTATGATATAATTACTATTTATAATTGCATTTTTAAGAAGCATTTGTTAATTTCATGTTGCTTTTTATAAGTTGATATAATTTTGAACAAAGATATGGTTTTTTTATGAATCTAAACAATTATAGTATACACAATAGACCGCTGCAAAAAAATCTGTACGCAAAATAAATATATGCACAATGTTAACAATGCACAAAAAATGTATTTACAATAGATACCCTCCTAAAAAAACAAAACACGAACCAGCCCGCAATTTACCGAATCCCTCTTTCTCTTTTTTCGTCGGAATCATCGATTGCTCAATTTACAGTCGCTAATTCTTGTGCCCTCGAGAAAAAAGCCCTGTGTGGTTTCGGCGCCGGCTTTGTTACGGACTGTTACGAACCACAAGGGATGGAATGGGATCGGCAGCCAGTGCGTCGTCAGCCTCCGTAAGGTCGGGACGCTCTCGGTAGAGCATTTTCCAACTCCGCGCAACCGCGCCATTTTTCAACCCCAACTCAAGACTTTCGAGACCCAAAAATTTCCCCCCAAGAAACCAACTTTTTTCAAAAACAATCTAATCAAAACAAACCAACTCTCGCATTTTCATACATCGCTGGCGATACGATAGCTTGAAAAAATGTACCATTTCGAACTTAGATAAAGTGCGATTTATACACTTACACCTCGCTTCAATTTAATTACAAATATTCGGTATGAAATTTTTCGAAATTGTCAGAATTTCGCGGTGTGATGCATGATGAGAAATTATCATGCGCGTCGTAACAGAAGAATCGAGAGTCGACGAAGAGTATTTTCGAAATAGCGATTTTCGGGGCCCGGCAAAATGGTAACGTGAAACTCGAGGGTGGAAGACGAACTGTGACGAAAAGTGATGGGAAAGTCAATTTTTGCGAACTGGATCAAAGACACGTTTGTGGCGCGCCAAGTAAGTGAATTAGCGTTACGTAATGTGGCTGTTGAAGAGCGTTGATGGGCGATTCCTTGGAAGTGGTTCACTTTAGTGGTTAATCCAAGATATTTTTTATCAGTTTCGAAACTTACCGTCATGTTCGAAATCGGGAACAATATCTGTACAATACAGTTGAATTACAACCAAGGTTGTGTACTATTTGTGCACAGAAAAGCTGATTTGGTTTACTTACATAAATTTTGAATTCGGCTAAGAAATTCAAGTTAGCAGGAACGTTAATTTTTTGACTTAAACAAAACTTGTCAGTTTTCAATAAAGTTTATTTCAGTGAACCAAATCGGTTTTTCCGTGCGCTCCATACGTACAGTAAAATTTCAATGTTTGATGTCTCTAATACAAAGAGCAACAAAATTATTTATAAGCAGAATCAAATATGTTATTTACAGTGATTTTTCTCTGTGAATACAAACACGTTAACATCATTTTTGTCGCAAAAACTGAATATGTAATAAATGTACTTAAAATACAGTAAAATGTTGAGAGATGATTCAGATTCTGTTGAATATTGACGTGAGTCTTTTGAAATAAGCAGTTTTAAGTTATAATACCTTCAAATATCTTCATATTTGTTTTTGCAATACACGATATAAAAAAAATATTACATTATGAATGTCATTTATCAACGAAAAATGCGTTGAAAATAATTTATACTAAATGTGTAGCCCAGAGCTGCCAGATTCTGTTTTGTTTTCTCCGTCTATCGTCAAAAAAGACGTAAGCTTGTCCTTGTCTAATACGGATTTTTCCATATAATCTGGCAGCCCTGGTGTAGTCCTCCAGAATAGACGATGCTTGATATGAGTCCTTCAACTTCAATCGATTACCTATCAATGTCATCTGATACAGTAAACCGTCAGTTTCAATTCAAGTTAAACAGTTAAATCCTGATACGTCGTTTTTCAATGTTCATAGTTTTAAATTAATAACAGTCTTTAACAAAATATTTCAATCTTGGTATTTCTGTTTTAGAATAAGCGTGTACAGTAAAATCATAACTCAAGTTTTCGTCCAAGAAAAATAGTTAATTAGCGATCATTTATTGTATTAAGCTTTACCGAATTTCGTATTTTAGTCCCTTTTCTCGTTCTAGGTCACACGTTATAAAAAATGACTTTGGTAATTTCTGAAACATACTGTAAACGTCCGTTATGTGTATGTTTTTAAATTAAAGAAAAAGAAAAAAACTTCAATGTACCTTCTCACTCAAAAGCTGTTGCTCTAAAAAATTTTTTTAAACAGCAGAAATGGAACATTCAACATTCAGCATATAAGTGATTTTTATTTTAATTGAACCTCTATGAAAGTATTTATATTATGCATTTATAATTAATATCAATATAAGTAGTTACGTGAAAGTGACTATATTTACATATTTAATAACAATTTTAAAAATGTAACCAACTTTTTATAAAATAGTAAAAATAATCAACTCTTAAAAAATATCATTTGACATTTATGTGAATCACGAATTGCTTAATCACGAATTTATGGAAAAATTGTCTCTCGACGTGAAATTTTGCAGTGAAATATAAACAGTGACGGTTTTGAATAAATCGACTATTTTCTTGGAATACTTAAACTCTTGTAACATCCCTCACGAATCAAGTCAAAAGAAGTCATTATTCGTACTGTTTAATGAGATTGTACTTCATTAAATTACACCGCGAAACCCGAAGATAAAGGTACCACGTTCTTGGTATTCAGGGAAATGAATTTCATACGGAATATAAACCTAATACGAGAAACGTCGCGGTCTTCTCACAGTAGTACAAAAGAAAATGAAACGTACGCGACCGTGTTCATTCATTATTAATATGAGATATTCGGAATAATTATGAAATTTGCGTATTGTGGATGATAATTCCAAGAAAAAAAATTTTTTTAACATAAAAATGTGTTTTTAGCTTCGAGTATTTTGACTTAATAAGATAGTTTGAGGGTTTTCAGTTAAAGTTATAGAAATCCTAGGAATAAATATTAAAACTAAACGAAAGTTCTTAAGTTTTTCAATCATTTCCAAGAATTATAAGTTGTTTAGAAAATTCTGTTTTAAATATTGTATTTTAAGAATACAATTTTCAGAATAAATTTTCAAGCACTTGTAATTATTTCGAAAGATTTGGAAGATAAAAAACATAATATATATTAATAATATTATATCGTAATATTTCCGGTGAATTACGAAGAATTTTTTGTCTTGATTTTTCATTTAGTTCAGTAATTTCAGTATTTCCTTAAATTTCAAATATTCATGAATTTTTAAAAAATTTTGTGAAATCAATATTTTTATGGAACGAATTGTAAATCGGTATCACAAAAGCTGTCTACATTTTAGATTCTAAAAATTTTAAATGCAATTGTTATATTTCAAGGCGTTTGTTAATAAATTTATTGTTATGAAGTTTTTCAAATTATGTTGAAGTTCGGATATTTTTAAAAGAAGCTCCAATAAAAAAAGATTGTGATAATTTTTTAAGTCTAAAACAAATGAGCATTTTATGATAAAATAGGAATTTAGCTCATTCAATAGCTTTACGAAATGATATTTAAACGAAAAAAGTTACGTTATTTTACTTTTCAGTAAATATAACAATTTCCTAAAATCTAATATTTAATGGAATAATATTATAGATAATTCTAATTTTTTAATTCAGAAATTTAATTTTAAATATTTTAATATAATATTTTTATTATTATATTACAACTTCTGAAAATTATGTATACTTTTATGAACTGTTTTTTTTTCATTTTAACAGCACCAAAATTGATTGTGAGCATGATGATAAATTTTTTACAGTTCTCAAAATTTAACCATAATTTGGCAAACATTGAAATATTCAAAAAGTTGACTTAAAAAATGTGAATAATTGTTTTTCGAGTTTTCTGATTGAAATAAGCAGGAATAACCAGAACGTAAAAAAATTAGAAACAAAAAATGATTTTTTATAATTTTTCAGATGTATTGATGCAGCCAACATTTCAAAATTTTCGTAAGATTTATTCAGAGTTTATAAACATTGAACTTATATTGGAAATTTTACAAGAATTATTAAGTGTAAAATTTTTCAAAAACTTCCTTATAAAAAAAAAAATCTTAATCCTGTAAAATTTCAAGTCCCATGCGAAACTATGTATACAAAATACAGTATTTTTTATCGATTATAAATAAAATCTGAAAACGAAATGCACGGGCAAAAAATCATGAAAATAGGGTTTCGAAAAATACCTTTTACTTCAAAGATAAAACTAATAACAGAATATTTCACGTTTAAAATGTTTTCGATGTTCACCCGAAATACGCATTTCCCAGCTAAAAAAGTCCCTTTCGATGTTTATCGTTTTTCGTAACATTTCCCATTGGACATTTCATACGTCGTCGCTTTGATAAAAAACGGCACAAAAATGGCCAACGTTATTTCCCGTTTTGATACGTAACTTTTTGAATTGTTGGACGGGATAAACGCGCTCGTTGCGCGGATACGGCTTTAAAGCACTTGCTCATGCGAACATTCCATCGACCTTACGTGATAATTTATGGTTTTGTAGCTGCGGAGGGTGTACAAAAACCGACCCATTTTTTGACGTGCACCTAATTTTTGCCTTTTCGGGTCCAGTGCAAATTCCAAGTTTTTCTCTCGAGAAAAAAGCTCTGTAATATTCTAACTTTACGAAAAACTCGCTAATTTCCTGAAAAAACTTTTGCCATTTAGAAAAAAAGTACTTTATTTCTAATTTTGACAAACGCTAACCGAAATGGTTAACTTTTTTTTGCTTTCACGGCGTTTTCCCCTTTAAGATTCGGCGCACCAAAAACGTTCAGGCGTAAAATTTTTGTGGGAAAGCTTGTCTCGTGTTTACCATTTAGAAGAACTTTTTTTATCTTTCCAACTCTTTGAACTCTTTTCAAATGTTCCCCGAGATTTTCGCAATGCATAATTCAGTTCTGGAAACTGTTTCTGGCTTTCCGAAGCCAACACATCCATCTGCGAGAATTATTTTTATGCATTTTTCAAACAAGAGCGATGGTTATCGTATTTTTTTCGGCCGTGCATTATTTTGCAGCACGAAAACTCCTTTGATCTCATGCCTGATTTTATTTATTCTTTCCATCATAACGTACGATAAAGACGGAAATATCTTTTCAGTTTTTGCGTTGTTCAAATTCTATTAATAATAATTTTATTACTTTTTAATTGATAATTTTTATGTTTTAGATCCCATTTATTAAAAATTTTTTCGATACATAAATAATAAGTCATTTTTCTCAAGTAAAAATTACTTACATTTTTTATTTTCTTGTTCCATTATTTAAATAAAAACTCATGTGTTTCATATTCTGTTTACAATTTTTAACATGTCTTAAATTATCATATTCGTATCATTTCATTTTATTTATTTATAGTTAGAGGATTATAATTCTCATACTTTCGTTGTTCAAATACAAAATTTAAAAATTAAACTTCTCATTCTATTGCTATGTTTCATGGATCAATTTTATTATTTTTCAAATTCTAAAATCCTAAAATACTTCATCGTAATTGCCAGCTTTTTTTCATTGAATATTTTATTGAAAAAAATTTATTTTATTTTCAATTTCATTCAATTTTTTAGATTGAATTGACTGTGACTTTTATTGAATTCAGTTTGTTTTATTGAACAAAAATTTGTAAAAACTTATGTCTGTTTATACAAAAATCACAAATTTTTTAAATCATTACTCTTTAAATTTTCGTTATTTTATAAGTCTTATTTTCTTGTGCATATAACATTTTATACTCATTTCTTTACGTTTCAGTTAAATTTTTAAAAATTTCTGCAATATGAATATTGCAGAAAAACACTCAATATTGAATAAAATTGTTAAGAAATTCATTTATGGATCATTTATTTAATTTTTTGTATGAACTTCTAGAAAATTTCACTTAAAAGCACCTTTTTTTTTGCAGTAAAAATTAAGGCGATTCTAAAAATGAGCAAAAATGTAAGTTACGTTAAAGATGTCGAAAATATCGTCTTATGAACATAATAAAATGATGAAATAGAGTTTCAGAGTACATAGAAATATACGAGGTACAACCCAGGTTATTAAAGAATTAATAAGTAGTATATATACTAGTAGTATATATACAATAGCCTAAGTAAAACACTCGTTTATTAAAAAATAGCATATTATCTCTTATAATATTGTATTGAGAAGAAAAAACTATTAACTAAAATAATAGATACAATTTCTCCAGTTTTTCAAGCATGATATTTTGCAGTGCTGAAAAATACATAACTGTAGAAAATGTGAGACCCATCTTTGAATTCTCATAATTTAATTATATTGACTGAAAATCTGAAACTCCCATCAGATATTTTATACAGTAGTAGGTTATTTATTTTTTATGATAAAACATTTCACTCCATCAATTTCCCAATAAGGATAATATATATGGCAAACGTCGTGATTAGTGAATAAATGTGTTTATTTATGGCGTAGAAAGTTTTGAAAATTCTCGATATTTTAAAGTCTGTTTTATCATTAAGTGATTGTCACGACCACACCATTTATAGTATTAAAAAAGTAGGTTGAAAGAGAAAAAAAGCATGACTTGGCGATGCGACTTAACGGACTTCCGTCCGAGAGCGCGATTTAAGGAGTTTTGGGGTCAGAGACTCTACTCCACATTCGGGATGAATAAGAATCTTTCCTTCTCGAGCATGCAGAGGCGACGCCTGTCTTTGTGAAAACCATCTACGTGGAGAATCATGCCCGGAACGCGGAGCTTTTTTACATCGAGATTCGCTGTTCTTTCTTCATCATTAAGTCAGAAAAAAGCGAATTAGAGTTTTCGCGTATTCGTGGGAAACGTGCAATTCCAAAGTTTTCCAACTTTAGGAGAATTTCATGAAAATACGTTACATGACAATTATACTCAAATTTATCCATTCCCATTGGGAACTTGAACTTTATCCGTTTTAGATTGTGGGAGCTTTTGTAGCCGAGGAAGTAAAAGAAAAAGTGCAAGCTCAACCACGAAAGCGAGGTATTTTATGTGAGATCAGCAAACATTTTTTAGCCCCGGGTTATGTGCTTATTCCGACGACGGTCGATTGCTTTATTCGATTATGAAACTTGAATTGATGCTGACGTGAAGCTACACAGCTTAAGGGTGTAGACGCTTTCAAAAGCCTATCTTTCAAGGACAGATCTTGAAGCGATTAAGCACGTGTGATGGACAATGGTAGCAGTTCAACCTTGAAACAGACATATTGCCGAAAATTATATTAAATTATATTTCTTGGATAATTCATATATAATAATACCTTGAAAATATACACAGTAAAAAAAATGTCAACAATTTATGTATTTGACTTTTCCCGAGTCGGAATTTCATCTTGAATTTCATCTTCCTTCATTAACAGTATTCGTAATTTGCAGGTGAAAATGTTAAAAACCATTGATTTTGACTTTTTTCGCCTTCAAAGATGCAAACTGATGTGAAAACCGTTCTCTGTATTTCACCTTAATTTCATCTTTAAATCGGGTTCTCAAATTTTGTTATAAATTTAATGTACAATATAATAAATGTTGTAGCGTTATTTCGAAATGAGTTTCAGTTGAACGCTTACAACTATTTTTTCATCATTTTATTACAGTAGCGCCAGAAACAAATTTTTTTTTGGGGGGGGGGCAAAAAATATATATAGATATATAAATAATAAGAAAGGACAAAATTTTGGGGGGCCACTTGACCCTCCTGCCCCCCCCCCTTGTTCCGGCGCCACTGTTTTATTAATTTAAAATTTATAATTTTCAGTTGAAATCCTGAAACTTCTTTTTATGTATTTATTCCTCAGTTTTTTTCATTTCTTTTACCATGCAGTAAATTGGATTAAATGTTTTCATCCATTAATTTATGAATGAGACACAGTGAATTCAAATGATGAGAAAACAAATTATCATTTTTTCAACAAATTTATAGGAATACAGTAAATTAAATATTGTGTTACAAAATACGAAAAATTTCCAAAATTCCTGTATCTAAAATATCAGAATCTCAAATTTTTCTTATCTTGAAATTTGAAATTTAATAATTGCATAGATATTGTTATATTATTCAATTATTATCTTTGTTACTTTGATTTTGTAGAAAACCTAAATAAAAATCGCTTATAAAATAGAAAAAAATTTTCAACTACAAATTTATGAATGAGAATCACTGAATTCAAATTATGAGGAATCAAATCATCATTTTTGAAACGAATTTATATATATAAACTAAATTGAATATTGTGTTACGGAATACGCAAAATTTTCAAAATTACTACATCTAAAATATCAGAATCCCAAATTTTTCTCATTTTGAAATTTTCAATTTCTCATGAATTGCATAGATATTTTTATATTATTGAATTATTGTCTTTTTTACTTTGATTTCGTAGAAAACTTGATTTAAAAAATCCCTAGTAATTGGATAAAAAATGTTTTTCTACAAATTTATAAATAAGAAATACTGAATTCAAATAATAAGGAAATCATCATTTTTTAAACGAATGTGTAGGAATACAGTCAATTAAATATTGTATTACGAAATACGGAAAATTTCTAAAATATCTGTATCCAAAATATACGAATCCATAACTTTTCTTATCTTAAATCTTAAATTTCTCAATAATTGCATACCTATTGTTATATTATTCAATTACTGTTTTTTTTACTTTGATATTGTAAAAAATTTAAATAAAAAAATTGTCAAAAAAATATTTACATTGAAGATTAGAAACGATTGGCTTTCAATTAGTCAATAATTTTAAGGTGAATTTTTCATTCAAATATTAATTCAATAATAAAATTTATTATAATATTCATAGAGAAGTCCTGAATTATGCTTTATTTTTTAATTTCTTTTGAAAATTTAATAATAATCCCAACGATTTCAACCGATTTTCATTTTCAAATCTTGTTAGCGAAATCGAATGAAGATGAAAAAAGGTAAAATCAATTCGGGCTTCAACTTCATTTCACTTGTAAAACAAGAAAAAACGCTAAAAACTACATATATTGAAACCATAATGAAGTTGAAAATACATTCAACGAAGTTGAAAAGAATACGAGCCTAGAGAACAATTCAACAATTACAAAATTTTTTATTTTGATTATCAACTACACATGATTTTTCCACTTCCAGATTCCTCGAGTTATATCCAATTTGCTTCGTTACAGTACTGAAAATAAATGCGGAATCGCTAGGAAATAGTGAAATGAATAAAGAATGAGGTGAAAATTTTAAGTTGTGCAGCGCGTGAGTTTCAACGAAATTTTTCGCCGCTTGTAATTCGGCGCGAAGAAAGTTAAACTACCCATATCAGCTGAACTCTGGTAGCAACTTGGTAAATTTACGAAACTGTTAACAAAGTATCAAGTTTGGAACTTCTCCTGCAAGGAGAGATTCCGATGGAGATTGATACACTATTTATAGCTGTCGAAGTGAAAGATACGCCTTCAGTAACTTTAAATGAGAACCATGGAGAGCCGACGAAATTTTCGTTGCTTGGGGAATTTCCCTGCAGAGTGCAATTTTCGTGTTTATTTAATGTGATTGAATTATTTTTTGAAATTCAAGGGATTGGAGGAATTTCCGACAACTTTAAGAAACATTAAAAATACGGCGTGAAATATTGTAAGATAAAGGAAGGTTTGATTTCTTGAAATCCGTAGTCTTATAACTTACTTTGAATTCCAGTCAATTATTGCAAAATTTCAAAATTATGATGAGTTAAATATGTATGCAAATTCTGAAATCTTAGAATTTGAATAAAAATAATAAAAAAAAACTCGATAGGAAGTCCGGATTTTCACGGAATTCAGAATAATTCTATAGTTTTCGGAATGAAACAAAATTTGTAAAAATTATCAAAATTGAAGACTTATCAAAAATTGAAAAAGAAATATGAAAAAATTTTAAAGTCACAATAATTATTAAAAATTTCAAAGAATTCAAAGATTTTCTTCAAAATTCTACCCCAATACTGTAAGAAATTTTAGGATTTCCAGGCATTTTCTAAAATATTACCTATTCAGTGTAAAGATTTCTCTCAATAATTCTCTATCATTCTCTAAAAATACAGTCACAATTTGAAAGGGCACAGATATTCTCAAACATGGAAAACTATTGTCTCCAGATCATTTAAATTTACCTTTATCCCAAGAAACTCGTAACACTGAAATCCTTTTCCGATTGTATCACACGTCACGAAACTTTTCCCATCATTATAAAAATCCACCAATATTTTACTTTTCGAATTTCGCAACCGCAAATACACACGTTGTGTAGCACTGTATAAACAGTTCGTGACAAATCCGGGTTCGGAGTAGAAAATATATTCGCGTATTTTCCACGTGTCCCACATAAACTTTTTACTTTCTTTCGACTGAAACTTCCCTGAGTCCTATATATGCTTAAAAATGTGATTCATTTGAAGAAAATCATCATAATTTATACACTTTGTACGAATAAAATATTCCTCAAAGTTACAGTAGGCATTTTGGCACATTTTTTACGCAAAAATGCACAAGGAAAATCGATGACATCATCATTTATCAAAGAATCGCAGGAAAATTTACGAGCATTAAGTTATCTTCGCCTCGTTTCTTCTCGCTGGTGATAAAACTATCCCTAATCGAAAACGGATATTGCCCCGTCGGTTTGTTCGTTACTTTATAGTGTCCCCGAAATAATTTTCACCTTAAGCAAGTGAATCCTAGTAAAAAAAGCTGAAAGCGTGAAAAAAAAATCTTTCAATGTAAATATCTCCAAACTTTTTCTACTTTCACGTACGTTTTTATAAAACTTGAAACAAAATTTACATAACAAGCCAGAAATCATGCAGTAACTCAAACTGGTAAAATTTCCGAAGCAATAAACTTTACAATTCCAAGTAAATTAATCTTTTAGACAGATTTCTCGGTCCATCCATATTTCAATCACTTCGATCCAAAGAAAAACACAGAAACACTTTCATGACTTCATATTTGATGGCATCGGCTGAATAGAGTAAAAAGTTTTCTCGCTTTTTCTTGATATTCGTCGATTTCAATTTCCGGGGTCACATTTTCCGTCATTTCTCCACTTGTCATCGTTATATTTATTGTGCACGAAGACGTTTCAAAACCTATGGATGCTATGTCATTTTTGTAAATATATTTTTACACGTTCATTTCAATTTAAAAATATTCATACATATCGCGTGAACTCATAGCGCGAACAAAAAACAGAACATTGATTCACGAATGATAGCTCAGTTGATGGTCACGTGGTCAGCCAGTCAGCCAGTGATTGGTGGAAAGAATCACGTGACCGTTGACTGGGTGATACCAGCGCTTCCCGTGTCACACGGCCGGACAAACCGGACAAACGATGATTTTGGGTGCAAGTAGAAACTTGTTTGGTGCCCCCCCCCTCCCCTAATTTTTGAAAGTGCTCCAGTTTCCGAGTGTTTGGTGAAAAAACCTGTAATTGAATTCAGAACAACTCCGAAGTTAAAAATAAAATTTCGCGGTTCTGATTCAAACGTTTTTGCTTTAACAGTAACTTTTCAATTATTGTATATTTTTTTTCCCTTCAGAATGAGTGATAAATAATTTCTTCATAATGAACAATATTTTTGTCATAATCATCATTATTTATTTATAATCTATATACAACCAATAAATATTTCGAAAAGTTTCGTATTTTCAACTAAAAAAATTGTTACATCAGCAGAAACCAATTTTACAAATTTACATTTCTTGCTTTCATAAGGGTGAAATTTTTCAATGTCTTTGCAATGTCCAGTGTTTCAAGGATTTTTTTTTTTCGATTGAAATGGTAGTCAAATTACATAATTGTTCTGGAGAAATAGACGATCGTTAATAGTTTTTGATCAATTTAAGTTTGGGAAAACTTTTTTTTTCACTTGCTATGCTAATTGGCAAAGTTAATAAAATTCCCAACGATACAAAAACCTTTGGAAAAGTATTAATTAATCAGGGTGTCCAATTATTTCCAGAAACAGAATTCCCGGAGATTTCCCGGATACTTCCCGGGTGATTTTCTCACATTATTTGTTATGAACATTCTATAGAAAAAAAGAACCATAACTATAACGAAACACACTGTAATGTAATTATTTATAAATACTTCTTTACCTAAAAATTTTTTTGTTTTTCGTTTATTGTCTATTATTTTAGTATATAATTTTAAAATTTTTGAGGAAATAGTCTTTGTATAGATTGTGAGTATTTTCAGAATTCCGAGTGTTTTAAATATTTTTATAAATTGTAATGATTTCTAGAATTTTATTTTCTCGAAGCTAAAGTTTACGGTATTTTTGATATTTTTATAGATTTCTAAAAAAATAATTTATACATAGAATTTAAGTATTTCATAGATTTCTTTTATTATCAGTCTTTAATATTTTTCAGCATTTAGAATTTTTGTAGCAATTTGTAGGATTTTCATAGATTTCTAATATTACCTATTATGGATGACTATGTAGATTTTCAGAATTTAATGCTCCTAACTTTAAAGTTTCAAGGATTTCTAGCACCATTAGTATTTTTTGTATTATGTATTTCAATATTTATACGATTCAAAGGATTTTCTGATATTTTCGTGGATTTCTGTATAGATTTTTAGAATCAGATGCTCTAAGAATCCAAGTTATCTAGATTTTTAGTAATTTATGGATTTTCAAGAAAGCTTTACCACATGGATTTCGAGTGTTTATAAATTTCTGGTATTTTTCGTATTTTTTCGTATTTATCAAATTTTGTTGTTCATACGTGGATCGCTATTTAGATTTCTGGAATTTGATACTCTTGAACTCAAAGTAAATTGTATTATATGTGTATATATTGCGGTGCTACTTATTTTGACATTTTGGAATTTCAATCGATATACCCCTCTTAAAGTTTCCAAATGTAAAAAAAGTCAGAAAGCCAAAATTTGAGCAAAATCGAAGCAAATTAACCAGTGCCTCAAGAGCGATGGAAGTTTAATGAAAATAGCAATTTTTATGAAAAAAACTATATTTACGAAAAAAATCGTAACATTTTCAAATTTCAACCGATTTTCGATTTATGTACATCGCTGTAATTGCTAAAGATATTCGGAACAAAAAAAATCCTCATTTTTCTAGAAAAATTCCTCAATTCTAGAATTCCCGGATTTTTCACAGAGATCAAAATATAAGTATAATTCCAGGATTTCCCGGATTTCCCGGAGGCTGGACACCCTATTAATTTGTTTTTGTGATATAATTCAATCTTTTGAATCACATCACAGCCTGCTTCGCCTTCACCTAAATCCGGCCCTGCCGTGTCGATTTTATGAACCCTCAACTACAAGTATTTTCAACAACTTTTGTTAAACTATTTTTTATATACTCTGCATGAAAAAATTACACGACTCTCAATACTCCATACTCATGACGAGTAAAAAATCACCGCTTGCGAATTTATTCGACTTCTTTGGCGGAAGATTCACGAGTTGGACCGATTTACGTATTCATATTTGCCTACGAAATTCGAGCAATGAATAGAGAATTCACCGTTTTATCTCTCAACCGTAATTTTAAATTGATTCGGTATTGACTGGCTTGCCACCAAAGTAGTGAATACATTAGATTCTGGATACAATGAAAGTCGCAATCAAGGAAACGTAAATCTGTGACAGTTGGTAAGTTATAGGTAAAGTGTCACGAAGTTTCGTTGCACACCAACTTGATAACTTAGTGGCGCTAGAAAGTTAATAAATTGCTTTGTTTTCTTTCGACACGTCGCGTTCAGCAACGTGAATTTGTATCAACTTTTCGAAACTGAAGTTTTTAAGCTTCACGGGTGAAAATTTGAATTTATGAACGTGAAACAAACGTTTTTGGCGATGAATTATTTTGAAGAGATTACGACGGTAGTAATGGTTTAAGCCGTAGCAAAAGCTTTTAACATAAATTACCGTTGCTAAGCGTTAAAAGCCCTTTCTGTTGCATTTACTTTTCCCATAAAAATGGATGCATAAAAAGTAATTAATTACAGAATTATTATCATTCAAACGGGATGAATATTCTACAATAAAAAAAAATTGAAAATATGATATTATTTCTTGATAAATATGATGTGATTCGTTCAAACGTTTAATATTTTGTAAGTCGACCAATCCAAAATGAGGGTGTGGATTACTGACGATTAGTACAGGACGCTGCCGCGTGGAGCGCTGATGTTTGACCTTGAACGTAAATAAATGAAGAAAAATCTTATTTTATATTGTTCAAAATAACTTTTTTGCATTTTTTGATGCTCTTCGTTATTCATGCGTAAAAATTGAGAATTCACTGTGAAGACATTCATAAGATATTATGTATGCGATCTATCAAAAGTTGTTCGAGACCGTTCGAGGTAAGTGAAGATACTTGAAAATCTTTTCTAGTGGCAAAAATTTCTTGATACATGACACTGCGCGACGATCGATAACTCGCCACTGGAGCACTCTTAAATTTATGAACCCTCTTTCATTTGTGCATAGTAACATTTTTCCTCGCAATCACAAGTACTCGTCACCACGTATCGCGCATTCAGGAACTTTGACGCGAACGCGAAAAACCTCGATATAAAAAAGTTACTCCAGAAGTAATGATGAATTGCATACAAGGAAAACTGGATGAATGTGAGATGCTTGGGGCTCGATATTACCCATATTTTGACACAACATTTTTGTCGTTAATATTGTTTCAACGGGGATAATGTTGTTAGCAAGGTTAATGTTGTTTCAACATTGTGCATGCAGATTTTTGTGCAGCGGTCCATTGTGCATATAATAATAGTTAATATTTATAAAAACCATTTCTTGTTTAGAATTATATCAATTTGTAATGAGCAACCCAAAACTGACCAATAATTTTCAGGAATGCAGTAATTGATGATAATTATATCATGATAATTCATTTATAAATTGAAAAAACTTAGTTCAAAAATACTTGTAAATAATACCAATACTTGCTTCTGTTCCTGATGTATACCCATAGTGATTTTGATTCTTATAGAAATATTATACAAGTTTGTATAAGATCAACCTTATAAGTTTCCTATCAGAAAATTTTTTGAAAATAGCAACTTGATGAGAACCTTATAAAATTACACTTCCAGTAGAAAGTTTTAGAAAATAATTTTTTTATAAAAATTTTTTTCTGCATAAAATTTTCAAAAAATGTGTTCTATAGGAAATTTGTCAATTAAAACAGTTATTCTTAAAAAAATGTTTTTATAAATTTTTCAAATAATTTATAATTTTTAATTTCAGTTTATGACTATAATTTCAGTTTTCTTTATTCTTCGTTTTCAATGTTAATATTCTTTTAATACTGTTTTTTGAGATTAGATGTTGCGAAATATTTGATGTGAAAATATTCGGTGAATAATGATATTCCATATTAAAAATTTTTTATACTTATAAGATTTTTAAATTTTTCAAAAGTGTAGCTGATTTTTATAAGAAAAAATTTTTCATATAAGGTTTTTATTAGATCGCTTTATTAGAATATTTATTTAACAAGAATTTTATAACGTTGACTTATTTCAAAAATGAAATTCTAAAAAGAAATTTATGATTCCAATTAAAATTTCACCATTCATTTATTAGAACCAAAATCACTAAGGACGCAATTCAGATTTTTTATTGATTGTTGCAACGATTTTCTTGTATATGATGGGCAAGCTATAATTTCAATTTGCACAAAAAACTATGCACAATCGACTACTTCCATGAAAGTAGATCAATTTTCACCAATTTTTGAAACATATAATCCATTATAATTTGTATTTACATAACTCCAGAGTTTCTCGAATTTCAAATCTTAAAAACAATGAGCAGTGACAATGATTTATTTAAAAAAGTCTAATCTCAAAAAATATTGGATTGGTATTAGAAAAAATTCTAAACATTTAATAATTGAAAATATATAAATATAGAAAAAACTCTTTGTACAAACATATTCGTGATGTTTACAAGATCTGTGAAAATCGTCGAAATCGATAGTAAATTTTTTCTATGGAAAAATATAATTAAAAGTTAAAAGAAACAAGACCTTTCCGAAACAAATGTTTTCCATCAATACTTTGTGATTTTTTATCTTTGATAAAAAAATCGATTACAAAAAATTTTCAATCATCGGAGTGCCAATAATCAAATATTTTCATATATTTACATCTCGAATATCATTTTCGACTATGTGTTAAACAGAGAATCAGAAAATTAAGAAAATTTTTTTTAAATGAAAAGTCTTACAGTTGCGTAATTCCATTTATTGTCACTAAATGAAAAATAACATATCAATATTTTATAATCGAAACTCTCAATATAGCAAATGTAATGGATTGATCATATCTATTTCATTTAATAAATTGAGAGTTTCAATTATAAAATATTGATATGTTATTTTTCATTTAGTGATAATAAATGGAAAGTCAGATAGTTGCGAATTTCCAGTTATTTTCACTACAAAAATGAAAAATAACATATCAATATTTTTTGATTGAAACTCTCAATTTAGTTAATGAAATGGATACGTTCAATCCATTAAAATCCATGGAAGTAGTTTTTTTCACCAATTTATGAAACATTCAATCCATTAAAATTTGTATTTACATAACTGCAGAGTTTCTCGAATTTCAAACCTTAAAAACAACGAGCACTGACAACGATTTGTTGAAAAAAGTAAAGTCTTAAAAATATTCAATTGATATCAAAAAAAATTTTAAACATTCAACAATCGTAAATATATCAATATAGAAAAAACTCTTTGTACTAACATTTTCGTGATGATTACCAGATCTATGAAAAATTGGGATTATAAACATTTGTTTCCATTTCTTACACCTTAAAACTTAAAAATATTGGTTTCTAGAACTCAAACATTTTTTAACTCGAAAAATTTGTAATTGACATAACTTTGGAATAGATTGAAGTATCAGACTTAATTATGATAAAATTATGATTGAAAAATAATTGAAAAATCAAAAATAATGATTGAAAAATAACTAACTCAATATGATTTATTTTAAGCATTTTATGCATGCGATTCGAAATTCTCAGTTTATCCTCAAAATGTCCAAAATGTGAATTTAGGGCACTTTGAGAACAAAATGAAAGCTCCAAAGTCTCTACAAGTATTTTTGCTGCCTGATGACTTTGAGTCCAAATTGATGACAAAATCTTCTTGTCGGCAATGCAAGAAAAAAAGATCTGAGAACTTTGAGTATAAATTGAGTTTTTTTTTATTTTGACTGTTATAATATCATGATTTTTTCTCGGGAAATCGAAATTTTATCATCTAAATGCATCCAGTTCGCGGACTGAATCGCGACTGAAGTTCGTGTCGCTCACATCGTAGAAGGGTAATTTCTGACATAATAAAGCCATTCGAGCTTAACCCTTCTTCGCACGCCTCATTCGTGCCTTCTGTCTTTCTTACTCGGCCAACTTTATGGTCGTCCTCAAAGCCGAACTGCCGACTCGTGGCGAATGCAAAATGAGACCAGTTTTCGCAGTTTTATCAATAAACTTTTTTATCTAACGCCGTGTAGAAAAGGCCAATTTTTCACATGCCCGGGTGATGTAAAATTGGCATTTCCACACATTATTGAATGAAATATATTCCTTGACTAGTGTGCAACAATTTTTTTAACTCATCTGATTACAATGCTCGCCTTCGACTCGCGGTGTAACTCTCAGATTCGTTAAAATTGTATATCCAATTTTGGTGTTAGAGCTTTTTTAGGGTCAGTGAAGTTACTTCAAGATCAGTATAATTTCAAATCTCTTAATAATAAATACTATAAATGTAAATATTTTGTTCATATTTTACCGTTTGTTCCTAACAACATAAAACACATTATTCTCCAGTACACAAATTAGTATATCCTAAGCTAGCAGAATAATTTTGTGTCAATTTGGCATGAAGTTATGGCTCGATGTAAGAGAATGCGGTTACTTTGGAAGCTTTCATGGGCCAACGAACATGAAACTATTGTTTCCCTTGTCTGTAACGCAACACATAATGCTACGGAGCGTCGAATTCTCTAATCTCGCGGTATTACAAAGCAAGAATTATGTGTGTTTGAATATCACATGTCAAGCTCGAGAATTTTTTCGAGAAAAATGATTCAAATGCATTACACGAGGTTTCTGAATGAATTTGAGATTTTTGATGAAAACGAAGTTTCTGAGGTTTCTTACCATTTCTGGAATAGCAGTTTTCATGTTTTTTTACGAAAGTTTTTTGTTTTTTGGGATTTTGGTTGATGACAGTTAAATTGATTGATGACTGATATTATTTTGCTGGCACCTTCGTTTTTTGTTTCGAAAGCATTTCTTTCCTCAAAAATTTCGAATCATGTACATGATTCGTAACCCACGAGGAAAGGAATGTTTTCGGAGCAAGAAACGAAGGTGAAATGGCTCATTTTCGCGGAAATTTCAGGAAAAAAATTGAAAAACGAAATTATACGTTTCAGTTCCAGTGCACGAAAGGTACGAGATTTGACGCATCGACGTTAGAAGTGCAGGAAAGGTCATTGGTCCACGTGCCTCAGGTTGTGATCGATGAATCTCAGAGGCCAGCGTGTACACGGGCCCGGAAATTTGTCGGGTGCGCTTCCGCGATGCAATTAACATGAGGGAGCTCGGACGAGTAGAATGAATGTTTCACGTGACGGACGAGAAAGACTTGAGGAACTCGATTCCTGCGTGGCCGGGGGTCCTGTTAAACCGCGACTCGGGGCAACGTGAGCCCGGAACCAGCCGTAAAAGAATGGTAGAGCACAAGCAGGCGATCCTGCACGCGCCAGCACTGAGTAACAGCAGCTGCTGGAGAACCGGTGCCACCACGCTGACCTGGACCAACCCCGGCTTCGGAGAATTTATGCGCGCAACCATTATCCTCGCCCTTAGCCTTGGGATACTCCTCGCAAATGTCCTTGTGATCTGCGTTATCAACAGCCGCCGTTACAGCAAATACATTCACGCACAGGTACGGGCCATTGAGATATTTCGGGTTGGATAAGTCTCATTTAAAGAGTCGATAAGAATATGCACATGCGAATTTTCTCATGTGATGATATTTTGCTATTTTTTTAACGTGCATGCATATTTTCTTTGTTTGTTGGGAAAGAGTATGAAATCATAAAGATTTTGTACATTTCGTTGGAACAGTTGAAATCCGATAGATAAAAAAATATTTTTGAGAAAAGACGCTGCCTTTTATAAGGAAGTAATCAAAAAGTTCTAACGACATATAATATTTTGCTGTAACAAAAACGTTAAATAAATGGTAATTCATTTCGAGCATATAATTTATTTTTATTGTGATTGTTTTATGATTGTTTTATGATTGTTTTAAACGTGCTCAATTGATTTTTCGGCATATTTGTACAAATTTTTGTGGATATTTGCATACAGGCGCGCAGGCAGAGAGGGGTTTTGGTGGTTCCAACCCCTCCCGAAATTCAAGATGAATTCATTATTATTTCACGAAAAACAGACAAAAGTGATGACGATAAAAAATGAATCATTTATGAACAATACTGAATCACGAAATGAGTAAAATTCAAATTTTGTTCAGAACTTTTAGTTTTTCTATCTAAAAAAAACAGTAATTCCAATTTGAAAGGAATTTTTTCTAGAACTAAATTATAATACAATGTATAGCCAAACATTTCCTATAAGGAAAAGTGAAAAAATAAATTTTTAAATAATGATTTTTGAAAAAAGACCGAAATCTACAGAAATTCAATAAGAATTTGAAAACTCCGAAACTTGGAAATCAAAAAGGGGTCGTCCATAAATAACGTAATGCTATTTTCGATATTTTTTGACCCCCCCCCCCCTCCGTAACGCAATTCTCCGTAAGCGTCAACACGGGATGTCATGTTTGGTCTGACCCCCCCCTCCCAGAGCGTTACGTAATTTATGGACGACACCTAAGAAATTAAGACAGAAATTCATAAAAATACGAGAAAATCTTTTGAGTCATATAATTTCTGAAAAATACTAACAAGGAAGTGACCCGAAGTGTCCGACGCCGATTTTGATTAAATTGTAATATGTTGTTGGCGACTCAAATCTAAGCCACACGTGTTTTTTTTTAACGGCCGAAAATCGGTTTTAGGGGATGAAATCAACCTCCAAAGTAGGGCATGTTAATCATCCAAATAGCAGTTTCATTTACTAGCGCTCATTTTTCGCGAACAAAACGTATTTCCTTTTTTTCTTTTTGTTGGGGGGAATCATGTAACATATATTTTGAGTGAAATCAAAAACTGTATTCTCGGGGGCGAACTACCCCCTTGAAAATTATTTTTTTTAATGAAAAAATCCAGATTAATGCTAAGATTCTGAAAAATAGTATATTGTAGACCGAGCGGGAAAACGGGCGTTTCCCCGAGGTGTATATACTATTTTCTCCGCCGCAGGAGCGAGAGAGCGAGTTTGGCGCTTCGCTAGCGAGCATCGAAAATTGTAGGCGGTCGCTGTAGTATCAAAAACTCGAAAATTGTAGGCGGTCGCTGTAGTATCAAAAACTGCCAATCACGCGCGTAGGCGGTCGCCATTACCAACTAAACGGGAGCGAACAACGGTACTTTCTCTCCTAGGAGGGAAAGTACCGTTGTTCCCTTCGCTGATATACGGACCGACCGAGAATCGATTCTTTTCGATTCGAGCTAGCGGAGCGAAAACGAGTGAATCTCACTCTTGCGGCGGAGAAAATATATTATATACAAGGGGCAAGTCTAGAGTTGACCGGTTTTTTCTTTTTTTGATATTCCCTTAATTAGCGGGTTGCAACCTCTAACATGTTTTTTTTATGACAAATACATTTCAACGCTGAAAATTCTGAAAAAAATATTTTCTTCGCCGTAGACGAGAGCAGAGTCTTCACCTTTTCTTATTTTTCGGATAGTCCTCAAATTATAGGGCTGCAATCCCCGAAATTATTTATTTCGGCATATAAAATTTACGATGACGTCAAAAATTCCATAAAAAAATATGTCATGGACAGGAGGTGAGGCTAAAGAAGACCAGATGTTTTCTTTTTTGATATTCCCTTAATCAAGGGGTTGCAACACCTAACATGATTTTTTTATAACAAATTCATTTCATCGCTGAAAATTCAAATAAAAATATTCTATACACCAGAGACAAGAGCAGAGTGTCCCTCTTTTTTTATTTTTGCATAGTGTCAGAATAATGGGGTTGCAAACCCCTAAAATTGATTTTGTATGTCAGAAATTGAGGTTAACGCTGAAAAATTCTGAAAAAAATATATAATTCACAAAGACAGTAGTGAAGTCGACCTGTTTCAACTATACTCCAAAAATTAGGGGTTGCAACCCTCTAAAGTTGACTATTTTTAAATAAAATTCAAACAAATAATACACATATAAGAAAATTTTATTGCATTTTTTACTTCAGAATTGTCTGGATTACATTCTTCTCTGATGTCTTGGGAATTAAAGAATTGTTTTCTCTTAAAAATTTTGAAATTGATGTATTGATTCACGCAATAAGCTTTGTACCATCTTACAGATTGTCGTATAGCATATGAACTTATCTGATTATACTATATCATATATTATTTGGATGTTTGTGGGAAAACAAAATATTACGGATTATATGTAGAGCAATAATGATACTCTTCGAAAAAGTGCTGGAGACAGAAAAACTTTTTGCACCAACCACACCGAATAAACGCAATATTATGACAGCCACAAACTTCACAATGTGTTGAGCATGAATCTCCAAAACTGTAATTTACTGAATTTTCAAAGTCACCCGATCTATCAGAAATATATCCAATTTTATACCACGAGTATTTGAACAGATTCTCATATCGTGGAGATAAAAACTGATTGTGGATTAATGATTGCAACTTGATTATGTTATTTCTCATATGCAAGTTGATATCTTGTTCCATGAGCAGCACGCTGTCCGAAAAATGTCTAGCAAAGTTTTTCCAGATTCGAAACCCATAAACAGCTAGCGGTTGAATATTTCCAGTTGTTCCTGTAAGTATTATTTTGAGATGCACTTTTTTGTTCCTTGGAGTAGCTTCTTCTACGATAGCTGGACAATGACCGCTCCAGGAATCAATTAACAGAACGCTTTGAGGTGCAACATTAGGGAAATATAAATCTTTAAGCCAAGTTTTGAAATGATCTGCAATTTTTGACGTTCCGTTATATTTTACTTGTAAAAATATTAATTCATCAAACATATTATGAAAAATACATTGGATATGAATATACTTGAAGTTAATTTGCCGGATTTTGAAGCTGAAACCTCTACGTTTCTGGGCCTGAATAAATGAGCCGAGACTATTGACTCACATACTCCGAACGGTTCTTTTAAAACCAAAAATGAAGGTGACAACAATTTTCCAAGTTATGTTGTTTGTTCTTTTCAAGTTGGTTGTACCGTGTAACTATGCGTAGTGGATGAGACGGACTGCACTAGACATTGGATATTTTTTTCTCCTTCAGCTGCCAATGTACGGCCAGAATGCATTTCCAATTGAAAACCACTTTGATCAAAATTAAATGTATTCTTTGTACCTACTTGACTCATCAACTGTTTGACGTCCGTGACAAATTCTTTCTCTTTTTTTCGCAACTCATCAGTGTTTTCTATCGATTTTTTTATCACGAATTTATTCACTTTTCTTGACACAATTCTATAAGCATTTTTAAATTTCGATAGCCAATGTTTGGAAGCTTTGAATCTCATATCATAATGCCCAATTAGATTTTGTGCTTGAAGAGCCCATCTTCTTAGATCTCTATCATGCACCATTAATCCGGATTCAGTAGCCGCTTTAAATTTTTCCAAAGTGTAGTCACAAATTCTGCTGATTTTTTCACGGTATGTACCACCTTTGTTTATTTGATGAGCCCCTCGGTTCAACTGTCGTTCAGACGTAACTTTCTTAAATTTTTTTTTGGACCGATGTCAAAGCTAAATTTTTTTTCTTTTGCCACTTCTCCAATATTCCACAGCTTTTTGTTTATACTCAAAATTTATTGGTTCTTCATCTGTAGTACATTGATCAGTAGGTGGCTGTGGATCATCTGGAATCGTATGTAACTGAACGTCCTCGACAATATGTATGCGCGTGGGCTTTTTTGAATTCTTCTTGAAAATGCAGTGATTCTTCCGCTACGATTTCCAGGTTATTATACGATTCCATCAGTTCCAAAAGAAGAGTTTGCGAATGATCTTTTATTTCAATCTCTTCGACATTGTAAGGACTTTCTTCGATATTGAGATTTGAAAAATAGGCCAGTGACAGATTGATCACATTCAGCGGATTGATTCCCATTTTAAACTTGGGAATCGATTCGAAAATAAATTTCATTACAAACCTGTTTTTTACAGACCTTTGACTCATCGCCAGTTCGATTGAATTTATTTAAATTGAACAGAAAAAATGTAGATTCTGGAAAATCAATGAATTTTTGAGAAAAATGGAAAAGTTACGCATGATCGATTTCGAAAAATGTTATTATCCTTATCATGGCTATTGTTCGCCTTATGTTTTGTGAGGCAAAATTTAACTAAAAAAAGGTAACGGACAGGGAAAGAGTGCTTCCTGATTCCAAGAGAGACGCACTGTATAAGACAACATTTTTTCAAAATTTTCGGCATCAGTGTAATGTTTTGAGATCAAAATAATGATGTTCGGGGGTCGCAACCCCTAATTTTTGAAGTATAGTTCAAACAGGTCGACTTCACTACTGTCTTTGTGAATTGTATAATTTTTTTCAGAATTTTTCAGCGTTAACCTGAATTTCTGACATGCAAAATCAATTTTAGGGGTTTGCAACCCCATTATTCCGAGACTCTGCAAAAATAAGAAAAGGTGAAGACTCTGCTCTCGTCTACAGCGAAAAAAATATTAGAATTTTCAGCGTTGAAATGGATTTGTTATAAAAAAATCATGTTAGGGGTTGCAGCCCCCTAATAAAGGGAATATCAAAAAAGATAACATCTGGTCTTCTTTAGCCTCATCTCCTGTCCATGACATATTCTTTATTGGAATTTTTGTTGTCAACGTAAATTTTGTCTGTCGAAATAAATGATTTCGGGGGTTGCAGCCCCATAATTTGAGACCTATCCGAAAAATAAGGAAAGGTGAAGAATCTGCTCTCGTTTACGGCGAAGAAAATATTTTTTTTAGAATTTTCAGCGTTGAAATGGATTTTTCATAAAAAAACATGTTAGGGGTTGCAACCCCCTAATTGAGGGAATATCAAAAAAAGAAAAAATCGGTCAACTCTAGACTTGCCCCTTGTATATAATATATTTTTTTCAGAATTTTCAGCATCAATCTGGATTAAAAAAAAAAATAATTTTCCAGGGGGTAGTT
>JAPYZL010037212.1:0-20275 GCA_030522825.1 Platygaster orseoliae | reverse complement strand
AAATTTCATTATCCTATAACAGATGGCGCAACTGTTCAACTCTACTATTACCCCTTGTCGATAAGGCCAGAAACTTTTCAAATGACCCTCGTACCTTGCGGCAATATCCATATCACACGGAACACTATGGGAGAGACCGTACTACAGGTCATCCCCGAGTAACATAGGATTTTCCACTACATAATATATTACTCTGTACAACAAAAAGAATGTGAGAAGCGTTCTGCGTGACGCCCCAAGCGGCATGCGCTCGAAGCTTTTCAAGAATCGAGACTCGCAAGAGCGGGAAGATTCAAAATTATAAAACTCCTGCGTGATATATTATTACATGCTTTCGTAGAAGCTCTCCCAAAAACTTGTCCTGCCTGCGATCCTGAATTTTTTTTTTATCATGTTTGATGAAATTAAACAGCACTTTACTTGTTTTTAATCTGTATCTTTACATTTTGACTTGTATAACTTTAATATAGCGAGCTTGAATAAAAGCAAAATATTTTCAAACACATTGAAACATTAATGGAGACACTCAATTGCAAAAGGAATTATAATATTATGAGCTTATAAAAAAATTCGAAATATAACTTTCGGCTCCAGGAGTATACGCAGGGGGTTTTTGGGGGTTCTAACCCCCCCCCCCTTAAATGTGGAAAAATTATTAAGTTTTTTAAGTCTTTCAAAAATAATTAATGACTTTATCGAAAAAGGTGTGTTCAAAAAAGCTGAAAATAATTAATCTATTCATAATAAAAAATTATTCACACCAAAAATCGTGTGAATAATTAATTCATGAATTTTAAAAGGTTTGAATAATTAATCAAATAATGTGAAATATTGTAAATAATTCATTATTTATTTTAAAAATGTGTAAATTATTAGGTACTTGATAAAAAAAGCTGTGAAAAATCAATTAATTAATAAAAAAAGGTGTGAATAGTTAATTAATCAATCAAAAAAGGTGTGAATAATTTATCACTCAATAAGAAAAGATGTGAATAATTATTAATCAATAATTCCAAAAAAGTTCCAAAAAAGTAATTATTTTCTCAATCGAACAGGTGTGAATATTAATCAATCAATGAAAAACGACGTCGATTATTAATTTATTAATTATAAGAGGTATAATAACTGATTATGTATTTTAAAAAGGCGTGTAAAATTAGTTATTCAATTAAAAAAGGTGTCAACAAATATTTAACTAATTAAAAAGGTGCGAATAATTAATAAGTCATTTCAAAACGGTGTGAAAAATCAATAAATGAAATAAAAAATTGGTTTTGTGTTAAAGAACACAAGGCAGAAGTGAAACTTCTCGAGTAAGAAACAAGGTTCAAGCAAATAAAAAAGATACAGAATACAAGGAAATAACAGTTATGAAAAAATTATTATAAAAATTGAAACAAAAAATGAAAATTTTTTACTTTTTTTTAAGTTTTTTTTAGGGTAATAATTTTCATAACAATTTATGGATATTACTATTATTATTACTCGTATAACAATTTTAACATTAATTATAAATATTTTCACAAATATACGTATATTTTAATATATTTTACTATCCTTTTTAATATTATTTTTAAAGTCTGTCATGTATCATTTTTTAAGCGTATTAATTACGACATAATGTATAGGTGAAATGAAGTATGTGAAAACAAGAATTGAACAATCATAAAAAAACCAATCGCATGAGATATTAATGACAAAAATAGGTAAGCCCTCATTTGGGGCATTTTTTCCTATTGCTTATAGTCGCTCACTTTTCATGAAATTACGAGTTACTTAAACTTTTATAGTAATTTCATAGTTTTCTATGAAAAATTCCATGCAATTTCTATGAGGGTGACTTTACTGGGGTACAGACTAAGTGAACAAGCTAACGTCACAAAAAGAAAAAAAAACAAAAACTATCGTTTGAAAATTATAAGCAATGATCACACATTTAGTAGAAATGAGGTAGCACATACACATTTTTCATGTTTCAGGCTCTAAAATCGTGAATTTTACCGTCTGTGCGTAACACTAATCACGAGTTTCGAGCTTTAAAAATAAAAAATTATGTTTGCACCTGTGGACAATCGTTGATTTAGGCTCGACAATTTTACGATTCGGCTTCGCCTCGCTTTGAAAATTTCGTCTTCGCAAAAATCGACTTCTTGCTCACAGGCACAAAAATACATATGTAAAGAAATTTCAAATTATTATTGGCATCGTAAAATTTATTTATGTTAGACGACAGTCTATAAATACATAGGTAAAAGAATACATTTTTCATTCTTGACAGCACGAAAAAATTTATTTCTTTACTATGTGATGTTTTTGGACTGCTTTTGCTGCGTTCTTTGGGAAAACTCCTGAAACACGGTTTTTCGTGAGAAAAAGTTTGTAACTGCAGTCCTTCATAACTCAATGATTGTTACGAACTGAAGAATTTATTGTAACTGGAAAATCGTAAAAACATGCGTTTGCCACATTTTCTGGAAAAGTTGTTCATAAAATATTTTTATGTAGAACTACATCTTTTTCCGCGGTATTGGCCCTATGAGGGAAATGAAATGAATGAGTGGAAAATAAATTGTTTACTTAGTAATTATTTTCTACATTATAATATGAAAGTTTATTCAATTAAATAATAACTGGAAAATGAATAAGATAAAAATTAGTGAAAAAAAGATTTCTCTCATTTTATTCAACTTGGCATTACTTTTACAGCATGAGAACACGCGATTTCTTAAAGAAACATCTATTCATGCACAAATAACGTTCTTCTCTCATATACATACAATCGTCGCAATCATCAATAAATATTTACACACCCTTCGGAATATTCGATGAAAAGCTACAAACACAATTAAATTTTAAATACCATTTAATTTGCTTCTTTTGTTCTAATGCATTAATGACGTTCGAAAGGTGCATTCCAAGAAAAATTGTTTACGAGGCTTATTTTCTAACCAAACTGCAAAAAAAAATGAAACTTGTTGATTCTGAACTCACACAGCACTATTTAAAAATCAATTTTTCAATTGTGCAATTCGCAGCTCAAAAGAAACTTATTTTTCCTCTCAGTAACTTTTTTGAATACCAAATTTTCAATTCAACTTTAAAAATCAATTTTGATTCAGTTTCACTCTTCAGCACTATACGATAATTATTGTTACAGTTATTGTTATTCTTTTCGTGACTAGTGAGCAAGCAAAGATTTTGATTGCGTCTAATCAAAGTGATTCTATAATTATCTTGTGTACGCTATTTATTTTTGGCGAAATTCACATGTGCACTATAAACAAATTTGAGATAGTTAATGAAGTATTTTTAAACGAAAGAAATGTCTGAAAAGCGGATCTGAAGTGGCACTTTTTCAAACGGTAAAAGTAATTACTTCAGCTACGCATTTTAGACAATGAGAGTGCAATTTTTGTAATCTATCCTTTTTACGACGATTTAAAAATAGAATGCTAAATTAAAAAAATTTCCAAGCTAAGTCTCTGATCTCGAAGGTTTGCATAATAACGTGATAGCTAAAAGCTGACATGAAAAGCTGTTTTGGGCGATTACAATAATTGTTGGTTTGTACTTTTATTGCAATGTCAGAGAAATAAAAATAGACTTGACGTCTTTCAACAACTCATTAAATAAATGATTGATATCAATAAATATATATAGCATTATTCACAAAACGAACAACAAAGAAAATATAAGGTCTAGCATTCACTCAGTTTCCGTTCACTCTCGCGATAAAACTAGATAAAATTATTTCACAATTGACATTTGTTTATTTTACACACTGCAATGGCAGCAATGCTTTTTTCTTCGGTAAAAATGGTTGTTCGAGAAGCATTCGTATTAAACATTAGTTTCTTGGGAATATCGCTCGTGAACAATTATTGGTGAATAGGTCACTTTCAAAATAGTTCGTCATAATGACATGGTTATAATTCATTATAGTTATGATTTTTACGATTATGCTTAATTACGCGTTCAAGAAATTGTTGAAGTTTTCGATTGTCAGGCAGTTTTTTGCTCATTTGAATGAACGAACGATTTATAAAAATAATTGAAATTGGATAATAGTAGAAAAAAACATGTACGTTTTTTTGGAATTTTTCAGAAAATCTCTGTACTAATTTTAGACTTATGAAATTTTAGTGAGCTAAAAGTTATGGACATAGCAAAAAAATTTGGACCAAAAACGTCGGTTCAGTATTAAATTAACAATTTCAGATTTAGAAAAAGTTACACCATTTTGAAAGATCTCAACTTATTTCGACAGTGTACAAATTTCGCACTATTAAAATCGATTAAGTCAAAAACTTTCTGATTTCCAGGCAGTCACACTGTTTACTTTTTTTTTTAATTGATGATATTGCGTAGAATAAAAATAGCCACTAATGTTCCGAAATTTATGAGTGTGTCCACGAACGATATTCGCGGCTCGGAAAGACCATGCGACTTTCACAAACTATCGTCTATGAAAATGTTATCAATTAAAATAAAATTCTTCGGAATATAATCTGCAGAAATCGCAGCGAAATATACGGCGTCAAAATAGAACAGCGTAGGCACTTTCAGGAAAATGGGCGATTACTGGCAAGATATCACGCCCGGAAAAATATACCTTTTTTCACACCGATGAGAACTCATCAAACTTTCGATAATGTCGACTTGTAACTTTAATGCGATCTAAAAAAATGTACTTTTCTTCAGAAATTGCAACTTCCGATGAAATTGCATTGATTACATGAGTGTGTCGTATCTTCGAAACGACGAAGATTTACGTATATGCAAAATTTTGAGTTGTTGATTTTTTTCTCGGTGGTTTATGTTTTGATATTTTCGAAATGACAATAATTGTATTGCTCGCAGATTTATTGTTAAGGCGTTTTAAATACGCAATTACACAAGATATTTTGTAATTTTTGGACATTCAAGGGCATAGCTCAAAAGGCGAGAGTGAGGAAGTTTTTATTGATTTGAATTAAAATATTGTTTTTTAAGTTTTACACTCAAATGTTTGAAAAGCATTGCTCTGTAAAAAAAGTAATGATATTTAAATTTAGATAAAATGAAAATTATGTTATATTTGACGAATTATATATAATGTATAATATATAATAAATAATTATAAAATAATTTTATAAATTAAATTTACATTAATTTAGAAAACTTGGACATTGAAGAACTTGGATCGAAAAATCGAATTTTTAATTAGTAAGCCAATATTACGAAAATTTAGTATACTTCAATAGAAAATCAATGATCTTCAATTTCTTAGACATGAAACACGTAAAGGATTTTTTAAGAATAGATTATTTAAAAACATTTTTTCGGCTTACGCTCCTGGATGAATCAAAAAGTTTTCAGTCATAAGGAAAGTTCGAAACTTCAATATACAAGTCTCAAAATTCTGGCTGTGCCCTTGTCTAAATTCATCAAGAAAATGTTGTTAATGAAAATATCAATAAATATTTCTCATCTGTTTTCGCACACGCTGTGAAAATTTTTCTATTTTCTATTCGCTGCTCGTAAAACTTGTGAACAAAACAGTAACAAATTTAAATAAATAATAACACAGTTTTGAATGGTAAAAAACGTTTTATCATTTGTTTATCGTAAAAAATAAACAAAGAAAACGTACGTTGATATTCAATTATACCAGCACAAAATATTTGGATTTCAAAAGCATTTTACAAAGGAAAATGTTTAGAATCTTTGAGTTAATCATAGGAAAAAAAATTGTTTACTTTTTTCACCTATCAAAGTTTTTTTTTCATTTAGTATACCTACGGATTCTACTGAACTCTCCATCGTCATTCGTCGAAATAAATTTGTACGCTGCATAGTGTCGAAATTACAAACTATGAATCACATTTACAAGTACATTTACAATTTTCATTTTCTCCGGACCCCATTATTTTTTGTATCCCTTTCGCAGCTTTTTTAAATAGGCCATTATTATTGCATTCATGGAAGAAATATTCTTCCGCACGTCTCCGAGGAAGACCTGTAAAATTGCCTATCTCGCAAGTGCCAAATTGTAAAATTTACAGAAATTTCTACAGCGCCTGCATAATTTTTCAAGCTTGGAACAACTTCATAACTCAAATTTTCGATTCGTCAAGTTTCCATATTTTGAAAAAATCATCATTCATCCAATTTTATCACCAATCACTGCTCACTGAAACAATATTTTTTACCCACCCATTTTTTTTTTTTTGCAATGGAGACTCGAGGTAAATGCATCAAAAATAAAAAATCGTAAAACAGACTTACAACTCAGGGCTAAAAGCCATTATTCGAATTTTTAGACTGTTTTACGATACAATGCTGGCGTTTTGTAAATTGCATCATTTAAGAAATTGGTTTCACGTTCGGGCAAACCGTGACGAATCGAAAATAAACGAAAATGGCAAGAATCCGAACGACATTGATCAAGAGTTGACTGCAATTTCTTGATTTTCGATTTCGAAAATATTGTTTGCGATGCCTATATTCGGATAACCAGGGTTATGGATGTGAAATGAAATGAAAAATAAATTAACAGAAATTGACAAAAATAAAAAATAAAAACAAAAACCGTAATGAATTGAAAGGCACCGTGTGGTGTTTGAAATTACCATAGTAGATTTTGTGCCGAGGATAAGAACAGTAATTAACTAGTTTTTCCCTCTTTCTAGATAGTTTCTGTTGAGAATAACTAGTTTCATTTAGTGATGTAACGTTGTAACTGTCTAAGTACTGGATACTAAAATTAGTTTGTTCTGGCCAGTTCTTTTTAGGAGATACTATATAGTCAATATTTACTGCATTCTCTCTTCATTTTGACGTAGAACTACGTCTTTCCCCGTGGTATTGGGCATGTTGGGGGGGGGGGGGGGTTAAATATGTCAGGAAAATGTATCACGAAATATATTGTGAAGCGCCACGAAGAAAGGGACCTAAGAGGCATCTGACATAAGAGCTATTATCTGCTTATTTTCAATAAGAAAATGACTCTAACATAAAATACCTCTTAGGTCCCTTTCTTCAAAGCGTATCACATATACAGGCTAGGTTAGGTCGAGGTCAAGTCGAGGTCAAATCAGAGTCTGGTCAAGGTCAAGTCGAGGTCAAATCAAGATCAAATTAGAGTCAGATCAAGTTGGGGTCAGAGTCAGATCAATGTAAAATCAGAGTCAGGTGAAGGTTAAATCAAGGTCAAATTAGAGTCAGGTAAAGTCAGAGTCAGATCAATTTCAAATCAGAGTCAGGTGAAGGTCAAATTGTAGTTAACTGAAATCGAATCAGACTCAGGTCATGGTCTCATCAAGGTCAAATTAGAATCAGTTCAAGGGCAAATCAAGGTCAAATTAAAGTCAGGTCAAAGTCAGAGTAAGATCAATGTCAAATCAGGGTCAGGTGAAGGTCAAGTCAAGGACAAATTATAGTCAGTTTAAGTCAGGTGAAGGTCAAGTCAAGGCAAGGTCAATGTCAAATCAGAGTCAGGTCAACTCCAGGTGAAGTCAAGTAAATGTCAAGTCAAAAGTCAAAGACCTGACTTGACCTTTAATTGGCTTTGACTTTATTGACTTGACCTGACTTATTTGACCTTGAATTGACATTGCTTCGCCTTTAGTTTTTATTAAAAAAAATTTTAAGCAAACAACATTTTTCAAATGGTTGACATAGTTTTTTAATTGATGGAAGTAGTTTTCGAGATAAGACTTATGAATGATTGACGTAGTTTTACGTTATAGCACAGACTTTCTATGCTTTTGACTAATTTTTGATTAACTTATCACTATCATTTAAGTGTGATATTATTATTAGACAGGAGTGAAATCTTACTCGAATATGTAAATGATACTTTTTTCTGTTCACAATTTTAAGTGTACTCTAGCATTTTCATATTTTTTATGATTGTTAGTTTTCTACATTTCTTTCAATATTCAGTATGTACGATTATTCGGATTATGTCAATGACAGTTATGACTTTCATATAATCATCAAATTCCTTAATTGCATTCATTTGTATTATTTTTTGTTATCTAAAGAATCTCTCTTTTTAACCAGGAATACTAGATCTTGTTGTAGGAAATAAAAAACTGTCTAGTTATTAGTTATCCAAAAGCTTGGAAAAACTAGCAAGAGATTACTGACTAGATCCTAGGCAGGTTTTCTTCAAACAATAGTCTTTCCTCGACGTCGCCTGAACATAAACTAACTAATAATTTAAAGGAAAGTATTTAACTTCTTTCTTTAGTGGGTAATTTATGATGAGTGAAATTAAATCCAATTTGTCCAATTACCAGTCAATTATTTATTAATTTTCTAACGTTTTGGTCACTTTTGCATGACCCTTATCAGGGAAAATATTATACATGTAACAATAGCCACATCCAGACAGTCCATAAGAACGCCTTCATATAAATCACGACTTTGTCAGTTTGTTAACAATATAAAAATGTCAATTGAAGGTAATTCCTAATATTCTTTTATAAATAAAAGAATTTGTCTTTAAAACAAACCAGGGGCTTCAATCATGCAGAGTAGGGATCTTTCATGATGAAAAAAGAGTGCAAGGAAAACGTATGAAGGAACCAGTGGAATCCAACAGTTTATTGAGGACATGGTGTAGAAAAACCCAACGAATAAACAAGCAAATATATATATTTGTTATAACAAATCTTGGCTATAATCGAAAAAATAAAATTATGAGAAAAAGAAACTCAACAGTGTATCATACTGATGTTAAACACCATGATTAATACATTGTACAAAACTTGTGTGGTTAGATTTCCAGCAGGTTTACATATCGTATAAGCCGTAAAAATGGTGGACACGACTGGATTCGAAATATTTTACCACCTAAAATGATATATTATACTTGTAAGTAGAGCATTTTTAAGGATTTCACGATATGTATACCTGTACGGAAATCGTACCACTTATGGTCAACTAACGAATCCTAAAAAACTCGTTAATAAGTTTCATTGCAAAAATAAGATGTTTTCGTATTCTGTAAAAAGATAAATTATTGGTTACCCGAGAAATTCATGCAAGGAAACACGATAACCCGGTGAAATCGCAGTTACTTCCCGAACAATAGGTCAACAACTTGGCACTGGCGTTACAAAGTAAACCCACGTGTAAACGAGGGAACTTTGCCCTCATCAGAATAGGCCAAAGTTGCTCCTGAGAAACTCCTTGATCGGCACGTAATATTGTTGCCTCAGGGCCACCATTTCCGGGCACTTTCGAAGTTCATTGAAAAGTGACGTGTCGGATTCGAAAATCACCACGATCAAGACGAAAAGCACGAAAACGCTGAAGACGAAAGCGGGAACGAAGAGCTTAACGACGCGCAGGCTGTTTTGCCGAAACTTGCCAACGACGCGTTGTTGCTGGACCCGGATTTTCGAATTCTGAAGCCTTTGCATTTTCGGTACCGGGGTGATCGAGCGATTTGCTAGTTTTCCCGTCGCGTCCAGCAATTGGCTCTCGGAAGACGAGTGGTCGAACGAGTCGCAAAAGCAATAGTCGCCTGGTTCCCCTTCGTGCTGATACACTAAAACGGCAATCGACATTATTATTGCTTTTAAAACTAATGGCTAATGTCAAGGGTGTAAACAAACAAAAATTTCAGTAGGGGTTTTTCGAAAAAAATAGGTATTTGTTAACCCTCGCGGTCCCTCGGTCAAAAGTCTAAGTTGAACTTAGACTTTTGATGCGTCAGTGCACGGCAGTCTACGGCATTCCGCGGCAGTCTACGGCAGTCCACGGCAGTCTGCGTCAGTCCATAGACCGAGGGACTGCGAGGGAAACTTTGAGGAACTACATGACACGATCTGTTGTCTTTTATATTTCAACAAGTACATTTTTATAATTTATTATAATTATTCGTATACCATCTCTTTACTTGAGTTTTTATAATAACTTTTTTATTATTACAACTTTTTTTTATTCCTACGTAAAACAATGATTAATTTCACTCAAACTTCGGGAGAGGTTCAACGCCCGAAACTCCCCTCTGCTTACGCCCATGGCTAAAGTTAATTCTAATATTAGTTAATTATGAAAATCATGACTCTGTACGGCGATGGCGAATACTGTTCTCGAAACTGCTTTTTAATAATGGGACTTGGAACCTACTGTAGTGCGAGAAAGACGCATAGAATAGGAACTAGCTGAGAGGAAGAAGGATGAAAAGATAATGTCTTCCGAATCGCCTTAAAGAACTCAATCAAGGAGTCGTACTAGTTCTAACCTGAACTTGAAGGTGTTTCTTTCATGTTATGACCCTCAAGTTCAGAACTAAGAAGGGCATAAGTATCTCGCTTTCGGACGCGGGCCGAAACCTGTACGGCTAGCTCGCTTCTCCTACCACCGCTGGTACGATGCGCAGTGATCAACTTTGACGCTTCGCGCATCGTACCAGTGTTGGCGCGTGTTCCCGAGAGACAAAGAAGGAGAAATGTTCGACAAAGACAGGAGAGTTGAAGTACGTTCAGGCGCGGAGTGGGGGTAGTAACCTTGCTGTAAAACTTTCGGCCCATCGCGTTGCACGGGCGAGCATACAAAGATACTCCTCCTGTTTATATCCTTCTTATTCAGAACCAAAAGCTTGTCAACACTGCACCACTCTTCGGGTTATTCTCAATGATCAGCATGTCCCTTGTTCTATACAAAAAACGTATCTCGGAATGATTCGCACACACGGACCACCATTGTTTGCCATGTTTCGTAACAACGAGATGGAGAAATTGCGCATGCTTTAAAAAAAACACGTAAATGGAAAGAGTAAAAGATGAACAGCAGTGGAGGTGAAGTCTAAAACAATGTGAACCAGTGGCAACTAACTGCAAGCCGAAACTTACCTGAAGCTTCAGGTTTCGTTGCTTTGATTCCATTGGCTTTTTCCTTGTTCATAGCCGCGTTCGTCAAGGACCCGTTCAGGGCTTTGCGACTTGGCTTTTCCTCGACGTGGTCGACTTCGTCCGGTGTTCTTACCTGCTCCAAACCATTGCCGATTGCCCGGATATCACCGTTTGCTCGCGGTTTAGCCGGGGCCTTGAAAGTCTTAAGGTAGTACTATCATTTAGAAAGTTTCTTTGAATTTTATATTTACTGCGGGTTTTCATTCATCAACAAACTTCGGGGTCTATTGTTTTTGATAAATTTGGCCCTATTACTTGGTAAACGAACAAGTCGTTTCCTGCCCATTTTTCAGAATCCGTTTTCCGCAAGAAACATTTTCCGGAATGACTTTTACAACATTTTATGAAAAGCAGTGTCATTTAATTTTTCTATTTCAATTCCATATTGTTCGGGTATTTTCGAGTATGACATTTTGTAAAATTCAGGTATGTTCGGGTATGTTTAAAAATGTTTTAATATGTTCGAGTATAACATTCTGCGACATTCGGATATGTTCGGAAGTGTTCAAAATGTTCGGAAATATTCGGGTATGCCTGGAAGTGTTCGGGTATGTTCGAGTATGTTTGTAGGTGTTCGGGTAAGTTCGGGTAGATTCGTAAGTGTTCGAGTATGTTCGTAACCCAATCCTAACCATATTGAGTTAGGGTTAAGTCAGATTAGGTTAAGGTTGACTGAATTAGCGGAGTGAAGTTTTTTTAATATATAGAGATATCTTTTTGTTTCAATTGAACGGAAATAAATCAATCTTATTTGATTCCAACAGAGTCTTTGAATTATTTAATTTTATTTTCACATTCTAATGTAAATTCCTGTGTATTATTTTATTTCATTTAAATGGAAATAAATCAAATTTCGTTTTTTGATTTATATAGTTTCTTCGCATAATTTTATTTTATTCTCTAAACCTAGTGGCCTCTTTGTATTATTTTTTTTTAACGTGCCATTCTAATGGTCCTTATGTATTATTTCATTTTGTTACAACGGGAGTAAAACAACTTTTTATTTTACTTCTATTTTTTTTTTATATATTATTTCCTTTCTTTTTCAATAATATAGTTCTCTGTGTAATGTTTCCTTTTAATTGAATTTGTTTGTCTAAACTGAAAATATTTTACAGTCAAAAAAGTTTGTTTGTCTGAGTTATAAATTTATTTAAGTAAACCAAATATTTGGTTGGTTAAATAACGACCAAACGTTAGTTTGAACCTACCAAATTGGTTTTTCAGTATATTTGAATGCATAAAAAATGGGCATTTCCTATTATATACCTAATTCTAATGATTTTTGGTTTTTGAAATTGACCATTCCGGATGACGGATTCTGGAAAATGACCATAAGTTGGGCAAGCAAATTGGAAAAACTGTTTTTTGCGTGTTTTTTCAGTTATGTGATCGTAATCTTAGAACAGATAAAAGCTGAATTTTTACTTTTACAACGTTTAAAGTAGATCGCCTCTGTGTGATACCCGATTTTTGAACTATTTTTAAATATTTTTTTATCTGCGACAAAAAAGATTTTTCAATAAACTTTTATTTTCCAAAGTAAGATTTATTTAGGCTGCTTTTGTATAATTTTTTATTTTGCAGTTAATGATTTTTAACATGACGTAATATTGTCCGTTGCTTCAAACTCCGAAAAATCCGGTGTGGGCGATTTTTTCCTTCATGGTGATCTAAAATAATGAAATGCACCCAATTCTGTGGTGTCCCGGCATAACCGAAAAAGTCCACTTTGCCGTAAGGCTCATTTCACATAATATTCTAAATAAATTTTGAGCCTTATAGCAAAATGGACTTATTCGGTTATGCCGGGACACCACAGAATTTATGTGTGTCTTTGTGTCCTCCAGGTGAACCAACGGTTTTGTAAAATATTGTTTCTTTTTTTTTGTAACATAGAGCCGAAAAACAGGGCGAAAATTCATTATTTTCGAAAAAATGTTGCCATTCTTTTAATAAATAATGTATAAAAAACCACTATGGTCAATACTTGAAGGACACAAAGACGAATTGGGTATACTTCATTATTTTAGATTACCACGAAGAAAGAAATCGCGCACACCGGATTTCTCGGAGGTTGAAGTAACGGAGAACGGACAATTACGCCATGTTAAAAATTGTTAGTTACATAATAAAAAATTATACAAAAGCAACCTAAACAAATCTTACTTTTGAAAAAAAAAATTTGTTAAAAAAAAATTTTTTTTGTCGCAGAGAAAAAAAATTTTGAAATAAGTTAAAAATCGGGTATTACACAGATAATCCCCAGAGGCGTAGGCAGAACAAATTTTCTAGAAGAGTTTTTAAAAAATATATATATAGGTATATTTCCCTCAGGATTTTGAATGTATACATCTTTTTGAGTCCAAAGTCGCACATTTTATTTAATATAATGGAATTCGTTTATTGGGATTTTTAAGTCACAGAGATTAAGATATTTTTCAATAATAATTTTCATATTTTTCAAATTAATTCTTCTATATATGTGACGCATCACGAAGAAAGGGACCTAAGAGGCATCTGACATAACAGCTATTATCTGCTTATTTTTAATAAGAGAATGACTCTAACATAAAATGCCTCTTAGGTCCCTTTCTTCGTGGCGCGTCACATATATATTTATGTACCTTGCAAGTAATATTGATAAATAGATTTCTAAATTGCTTTCTAGAATTCAGTACTCTAGGAAAAATAATTATAAGAATTTTAAATATTTTTTTTGACTTTGGATAAAATTACAACTACATAGTAGAGATAATTCGTCAATTTTTAGAATTTTCGTATTTTCTGGTACTTCGATAAATTTATAGTATTTATAAAGATCGCCTCATTGATTTTTTGAATTTCATACACTATAGTATTGGAAACGTCAAGGATTATAACTTTAATAATCAATTCATAAGAAAATTGTACCTTTTTAATATAGACTTTCAGTATTATTTTTTTTTTAGTGTTTATAAAATTCAAGAAATTACCTAGAATTTATATATGGTTTTCTGTATAAATTTATGGAATTATGTACTCTAGAATTGAAAGTCTCATAAATTCAAGATCTTGAATATCAACACACTTTTTCAATATCAACAGATATAGTATAATATTTATCACATTTTAGTTGAGTAATTATGAAATATTGAAGAATTTTGCAGTATTTTTATATATTTCTTGAATTTTTGTAGATCACTGAATATATTTATAGTGTTCGATGTTCTAGAATTCAAGTTTCGATAGATTTTTAGTATTTTCTAGGTATTTTTGTGTTTAAGTATTTTGATGAATAAATATAATTTCTAATTTCTATAGATTTCTATTTGTTTTTCGAAATTTCATGCTTTAGAATTCAGAGATTTGTGAATCTTAAGTATTCGTTTAAATTTTCCAGAAAATAGTTTTTTCATAGAATTCTATTACTTTTTTACTTATTAGTATTGTTTTCAGTACTTATATGATTCGAAAAATTTTCTGAAATTTTTTGGAATTTCTCTGAGATTTCCAGAATTCGATGTTCCAGGGTTCAAGGTTTTTAGATTTTTTAAATTTCATTTAGCAACTCTTCTTTTTCTCTTCATTAATCACTGAGTAGAAACAATTGCTCAAATTTATTTTTTCTATGTTATTCTAGCCAAACATTTATAGTTACAATTTTGTTCAAAAATAATTTTTCCTAAAACTAGGAAAATTTTATTCTTGAGTGAGTAAAATCAAGAATTCTGAATATCGTTCAACTTTGATTAGGTGAGTTCTTTAGATTTTAGTAAGGACATTTTTGATAATTCCTATTTATTTTGGTAATTCTCATTTTTTAAGCTTTATTTTTTCGAATTTGTGTATATATTATTCATTATAGTAACTTTTTTCTATTTTTCAAGAAACAATAGTTAATTGTAGTTGAATTTCGGGAGGGGTTTGAACCCCCAAAACCCCTCTCCCCTCTGCCTACGCACCTGGTGACCCCTCTTAAATGTGAATAATGTAATCGAAATGAACGAAACGTAGGTGAGAAACGTAAAAATGAAGTATTCGAGAAAGATTTTTTTTGCAAAACACTCATTAAAAAGACACTTCTAGCACCTCAAAAGCGACCTAGAGGACGTGAATTTACGACCGGCGATTCGTTTTCGATGTGGACACCGTTCTTCTATGCGTGTTTTTGTTCTTCTATAAGTGTTTTTGTTCTTCTATGCGTGTTTTTGTTCTTCTATGCATGTTTTTGTTCTTCTATACTTCCCGTCAGTATGGAGAGAACGGCATGTGCAGGCATTTGTGCACATGTGTGCGCATGCGCTGTGTCGTAAATGTACCCCCTCCAGACCGCTTTTAGGTGCTGGAAGTCCCTTTTTAGTGCGTGTTTTGCAAAAAATATCATTTGTAACTCGGACCTGAGGCTTGGCTTTGTTCTCGGACCAATTTATCAGCCTCGACTTCGCCTCAGATCCTAGATACAAAATATACTATTTTTCGTAGCTCGGGAAAAAGTACTACAAAGTAGTACTACCTTAATTATGATCGCCGTGGACCTAACGACTTTCGGGCTTTTCTCGAGGGCATTGATTTTCCTCCTGACGAGGTTCTCGATATCTTGGCCGTGTAGCTCGTCCGAGCCTATGACTATTTTTTGGCTATAGAATTGTTGCTGGCGGTTCGGGGTGCTCTTTGGGATTTTCAGCTTTTTCGCTTGGTCTGTGGTGGTTTTGGTGGAGATTGTGGTGGTGGTGGTGGTGGTATTGGTGGCACTCGCATGCGAATCATTTTCGTCTACGGCTAAAGAACAGAAAGAAAGGAAGAACAAATGATAAGTCTAAAAAGCCCGAAGAAACGAGAAGCACGCGTTGGCCTGGAACGAACCAGAAACTCCCGATTCCCAAAGAAACTCGGCTGTAGCTTATTCGTAAACAAATTTCGTCACACATTCGGTTTTTGGTTCAACTTTGAAGACGTTCTATTATTTTGGACAATGGATTTTTCATATTACATTGTTTTTTTTTATATTGCAGGGAAGTCATTCCTGTTTCATATCCTAAATTAAGTAATGAATTTCTGATCAAATGAACACATAAATAATTTTCTATGAATATGATAGTTACTTAAAAATATCTCAAAAAAACCAAAACTTGGAGTATAACCTTACCCTGGAGAACTATTCTATTATGACGTGCACGCAATTCATTCTCGATGCCTTCAAACTCTCATGAAACTTTAATTGCATTGTCCAGAAATAACTTGAATATATACTCGCAGTTAAGTTTGTATATGTATGTATAACCACGCGATCGAACAACATTTTAATGAAACAGAGTTAGGTGATTTTCGCACGTCAATGCAAAACTTTCAATTACAATATAATATACCAACTTGAACTTTTCCAAGAAAGCACGTGTTCACAGATTTATAGATGTAATTGAAATTTCACAATAATGGTTTGATTAAAAATATAATGGTTTAATTTAATGATTTGATTTTATGATAAAAATTTTTAATTTAAATTAATTGGGTTAAATTTGATGTAATAATTCATTTATATTTAACTTATTTAATTCATTTGATTTTAATTAATTTTATTAAATTTATTTATTGATTTAATTTCATGATTTCATTTAATGATTGAATGATTGATTTGATGATTCAACTATATAATTTAATGATTGAATGATATAATGTAATGATTAAATTATATAATTTATTGATTGAATGATTTAATTTAATGATTAAATTATATAATTTAATGATTGAATGATTTATTTTAATGATTTGATCGAAAATTTCATTATCAAGATTTAATTAAAATTTAATTATATGTAAACAAAAACTAAATTTTTTGTTTTGATACCCAGTTTTGAAACTGGGTTTTGGTACCCAAACTACTATAATTTCAATCAATGTTTTTTGTTGATTCTAGCGTTTATACATTAGCAATGTTCGAAGTAGTGGGGGGTGGCAGATTTCATTGATTGTTTAATTTGCCAATCATTCCTATAATATTTCCTTTTTTAAAACAAATACTTTATTTTCTAATTTCAAACAACAAAACCAGTTAATTTTTTTATTAATTAGTTGGTTCTATTTTGCAAGTTGGAAATTTTTTAAGTTGAGTTTTTAAATTCAAAATTAGTTAAATGAAATTCAATTAAAAATGATAATTTCGTAATAAATATAATCATTTAAAAGTTGTAGACTAATTTTCATAAAACTTTTTTTTGTGAAACTTCGGCCGCTATTTTGAATTTGTAAAATTTGATAACAGATTCATGATCTGTGACCCGAAAAATCTATGTATACAAATATTTGTGAACGTTCAACATTGATAAGTTGCTTAATTCGAAAATGTCAAATTAAGTTGGAAAATTTTTGCTTCAAACTGCCATTTTAAATGCTGCCATTTTGAAATTTGAGAAACCAACCCATAGGTTTCGAAAGTATAGGTCCATGGACGCAAAAAGTGTACGAATTTGAGGTTTTGAATAGCGATTTCGATGTAAAAGTAGTCGAAAACCACATTTTTTCCTCAAAATTTCGTGTTTTCTGTTAGATAAGCTTATGTTACTTGTTTGATATGCATTTTTTTGTGAATCTGATTGCTCCGATCAGAAGCTGAGAAAATTTTACGTAAATATAGACTAGACTCGATTTTTTAAAAGTATGAATAGATACCGAAAAGAACCTTTCAAAAAGAGTGTAGAAGAAGTGTCCAGTTGGGCGTTAATGGGTTAAAATATTTGTAACATCTTTTTAAGATTTTCTTAAGATAATTTTGAGATATTCTTAAGATCTTCTGAAGATCTTCTTAAGATCATTTTAAGATATTCTTAAGATTTTATCAAGATCTTTTGAAGATTTTCTTAAGATCTTCTTCAGATCTTTTAAAGATCTTTTCAAAATCTTCTTGGTATTTTCTTATGATCTTCTTGAGATCCTCTTAAGATCTTTTTAACACCTTTTTCAAATCTTCTCGGGATCTTCTTAAGATCTTCTATCCTAACCTAACCTAACCTAACCGTTCCCTTGCGAAAAAAACCTATTGCTAGTAGGATTTTCACAAATAATAACCAATAGTAACCAAATAGTAGCATATGGGTTACTATTGGTTACTATTGGTTACTATTTGTGAAAATCCTAATACCAGTAGGATTTTTTCGCAAGGGTTAATACATATATATTTCGTGACATTTCTACCCCCTTCTCCCCTAGGCCTAATACCACGTGAAAAGACGTAGTTCTACTTCAAAATAATATCCCAAAAAAATCCAACATTCCCTATCGAACATCATTGATCGTTTCCTTTTTCGCCTCTTAAATTGTTCAATTATCCGAGTGTGACGAACTTTGCTCCTGAATTACACAATGTACACATGCAATCCCTCGCGTTTCAGGCATTTCGAACGAGCCTGAGCATGCAGAGCGCCAAGTGGACGTAATTAAACGCGGCTTCTTGGTGGCAGCTATAACAGTGATAACATCGTACAACTAAGTTTACACTCGTAGCTATTATCAGCTCAAAACTTGGTGGACTTTCGTTTCCTGAAAGCTTTTGAAATACGACTCGAAAGAGGGAGGAAAACAATTAAAAGGAAAAATCGTAGGGTATACATGAAACATTGACTAACCATTGTTCCTTCTGGCGTGGATTTCCTGGTCCTCGGACACGGTTTCCAAAGGGGGTAACGTGTTGTCCGGACAATACGGGGAACTCAAACTCCCTACGTCCGACATGCCGACACCGTCGAGGCCCGCACTGTGGCAGCTTCGAGTTAGGCTGGAGTACCCTGAGAGAAATAGTTAGATATTTATTGTTTTCATTTTAAAAACTGATTTTTTAGGTGTTGAAGTTCTGAAAAGTGTTACACCATACTGCAAAAAAAAATGGAAAATCTCCATGCACATGTTGAGATACATGAGATCGACTTTATATAAATTTTCATAAGAATCAAAATCACTAGGGCCGTTGCAATAGGAACAAAGATGAAGATACACTTTAGTATTTTCTGAACCAATTCTTACATATTTTTTAGGTTTTTCATGTTTTTCGAACATATCATGCGATATTTTTGGTGGCTCTGGTAATATACTTACTGATTTCAACAAGATCCTGGCTGGGCGTGCTGGGCGTCGCAGGAACGCTGCTGGCTTTTCTTCTGAAGCTCGTAGATTGGCAGCGTTGTACCGGGGTTTCGTCTTTACGAAGGGCACTAGACTCTTCCAATACTTCCCTTTCCGTCCTGCCTGTGTACTTAAACTTGGTGCCCCAAGAGAATAATGAACCGCCGCTTATTACTGGCGCGTCTGACGATCTTGACAAACTACAGAAAAAAATCTCACTCATTTCCACTTACTTCATCTATTTCTTTCTCGAAGGAAAGTGCTTAAAAAACATTATTACACAAAGGAAAGCTTCTTGATTAAAAGGTGACCTTGAAATAAATGATAGTTCACCTTATGGTACTGCAGGGAACTTTTCTTAGAAAACCTTTCTCTTGTTCTATATTTGTTATATATTGTAATTTGTTATATATTGTAAATTTGTTATATATTGTAAATTTGTTCTATATTGTAATAAATGTATCTTGGCACTAATCATGATAAATTATTATCTCACAAATCGCAAACTTGGTATGATCTTTTTTTTAACTATACAAATTATAATTGAGGCATATAATGCGATCGACATTTTCGAATCTAGGATAACTGAATATAATTTCGAAGTTTGAAAAAACCAGCGGATCACGTGTAAGTAATTAAACCTCGGATAAGAAACACGAAAAAATTTCCATTATAGTACACGAGTTTTTTCATTCAAGTTCGCAAACTCGGCGTGCAAGCAAAAAAGTCGATAATTAAATACTGTGTTGTGTTTGGAGCTATAACCGAGCGTCCTCGCCGCTTTAGATCTCGAACTTGACACGATAAAATTCGCGGCGAGGGAAAATTCGTGCCTAAAGAAATCTTTGTCGCACGTATGCTGGTGGTTGAATGTTTTTGAATGTTTATTGCATGATGTAGCAAGGTCTAATGGCCAAGTTGTGCATAGTCAACAAGTATTTTAGCACACGAACGATTTCGAGCTCAAAAATGAAATGAGCAAATGCTCGGCGATTTTCAAGGCGGAGCTGACCGAGTTCTCGAGTGCAAAGGATACGAAGAAAATTGTCAGAACGCTTTGATGAAAAAATTTTATTTTTTACTGTGATACTTTCTCATTATAATAATAGATATTTATGCTACAAGGGAGAAAAAGGATGATTCCAACGATTGCAAAGTTTGGGCACGAGCGGAGCGAGTGCGCAATTGCACGAGTTGAAATCATCCTTTTTGTCTCGTGTAGCATACAATATTTTTTCCCATGCATGTGTAAAAGTGGCCACTTCATTTTT
>JAPYZL010037209.1:0-14993 GCA_030522825.1 Platygaster orseoliae | reverse complement strand
TTTTACTCAGAAAAATATGGAGAAAATGTGGGAAAAGTTTGGTCCGTGAATTTGACCCCCACTTGTCGATAAAGGGCATTTATCGTTAAAATTTTTGGTTTAAATAACTTTTTAATTTTTGAGTTTTATAAAAAATGGCAAAAGAAAAAAAGTCTTAGATTTTTATAAGGAATCTATGGTTTTCGGCTGTCACACGTTACTTGGGACACTCTCTATGAATATGTATGAAGAAACCAAAATAGATGTTATCGACTACGAATCATTTTTTTTTATATTAAATGAATGGAATTCTCAATGTTTCATCATAATAATTTGGAAATGAAAAAACATTGTTTTTTATATTCAACGATTGGGATTCCCAAAGTTTTATCATATGGGGTTCTCAAGTTTCGTCATAAGAATTGGAAAAGAAAAAACATTGCTTTTTATATTTAAGGATTGGGATTCCCACTGTTTAATCATAATAATTGAGAAACGAAGAATCATTTCCTTTTATGTCTCATCATATTCATTCTTTAAATAATTTGTTGTTAAATGATTTGTTGCTTGCGATACGAGGTTCAACAATTGGGTAGAAAGGCATCGTTTGCCGAATAAAAAGAAGAGCTAATGAAAATGCTCTCATTCATGCCAGAAGAGCATCACGATTTTTACAATGCATTATAATAAATAACTTTTGTCACCATACGACTCCCAGTTTATTCAGTGTACATTTTTTATAATGTAGTAACTGAATTAATTTTCTAAATAATAACTGAGTATCTTTTATTTACAGATGATCAAAAAATATACGATAAATCAATCAAAAAAACTATAATCACAGAACTAATTATCGTATAGGATAATTAACTGAATAATTTTTTTACTACAAGAGTTACATAAAAATGTTTGTTAATTGCTTGTGTCATTCAAAAAATACGATCGGTAGCATACTTAATGACTCTTTATTATGCGGAGATAAAAAACTTGCCCAGAAAGCACGCGTGCAACGCACGCCGTCCCGAAAGCTCGCCCTCACTTCCCAGGGGTGGAGAGGCACCCAAAGGGCAGCAAACACGACCCCCCTCGGGAGGGGGAGGGGGTTGAAACCCCGGCGCTTGCGCCTTGAACGGCGTATCGACGCCCGGGCCATCCTCGCCGCGTCCGAGACGCCGCCACCCCGACGCAGCTTTCAGTAGTCAAGCCAGACCTGGTCAGACCCCAGCGTGTACCCGGGATTTTTTCGCGATTCCAAAATATTCGACCCTCCTCCCTCCCGATTACAACCCCTATGGCGTCCACAAGGTAGGACTGTTTCTCAAATTCAACCCCCCTCCCGACCCCCGCGGAGAAAAGATGGCAGGTCCATTGAAATTGTCCCGGGATGCTGCGATTTTCCCCCGTGAGGAAAACGTGACTCGCGATAAATGAGGTGTTGCGTGAAAAGTGCGGGGTTTAACTGTATGTCGAGGTTGATTTTTTCGGAGGTCGATCCAGGGACGTCGAGAGTGCTTGGGGCGACGGTTTTTTTGGTGGCTGGGAGGGATTTGGCAGGTTTGGGGTGGCCCTGGGTTCGCTCTATTTCGAGGGTTGGAATTTTTAGTTGGGGATTTGGGGGTGGAATTTTGATTTTGATGAGTTGTTTTGGAATTTAGGGGTGTCGATTTGGAGATAATTGAAGGAAAATTTTGAGTTTTGGCGGTTTCATAGAGTGTTTTTTGGAAAATCTTTTTCTGCATATTTTCTTTTGGTTGAAAATAAATATGTACAGTCAGAATAATTTTGGATATTTTCAATTTACGATATATTTTCAATAAAGTTTAACCGAAACAAAAGTTAAATATTTGGTAGATTTATTTATGGAAACAAAATCGAATAATGAATTATTAGTTATCAATTCACTGATACATTTATTACTCAACTAATTCATGAATTCATGAATGACTTGGTGATTTAATATTGATAATTATTATTTAGAAATGTTCATAAATATGTATATTATGAACTCTTAATTTATATTTTAATCATTATTTCATTCAAAATGATAGATCATTTTTTAAAAAGTTTTTGACACTTTATTAAACTCATGAATTGATTTTTCACCGTATTTTTGCCACTTTTCCTACATATTTTCATCAACCCTGATTATCAATTAAAAATGTAGAATGATTTTTTAAGTCAGTCTGATTTTCAGTCCCAGGCGCAACGTACATAAGTATTTTTTCAACACTCAAAGAATTGAGTGGGACACTCGAGGAATAAAGTGCAATGCTTGAAAAATTAAGTTTGTTACTGTAAAAGCTAGTTTATTGAGTTTGAGCTTGGACTAGATTTATTTCATTCAAAGGAATCTCAAGAATGCGAATTTTCGAGACACAGAAAATTTTTAAAAGTATTTTTTTTTCAGAAACAATACAGAAGTTTTTTTGAATTGAATATTATTTTTAAACATTAGATTGTAAGTTGTAGATTTGAGATCATAAATTATTTTTGAAATCTGAAAATTTTTGTGGCGTCTCATTTAGTTCTGCGATTTATTTGAAACTTGAATAAATAATGTAAACTAGTTTGGAAAAATTATATGAATTTTTTATTATGTACATTGCTATTTTTTTTACTTTTTTGGATAATAGTGAGATAATTTAATTTGAAAACATATAATTCGAATGCACAATTAAAAATTTCTGCTTCAGTGAATATTGCTTAACAGTTCAAATAATTTTTAGCATATGGAAATTCAGTTCTAGAAATACTGGTTATCATATTTCGAAACTGAAACATAAAAATTTTAAACAGTTGTTTAAGTTTTAATTTTTCAAACTCTGCGTATGCAATTACACGAATGAACGAAAAATTCATTGGTTTATCAATAAATAAAACAAAACAAATAAAAAAATGCTTGTTTCATCAAAAAATGCATAATCACTAATTAACATTTATATTTATAAAGAGGCCTATAAAAACAAGAACATTCCAACATAACTCCTTTTAATAATAACTTCCTTACTTCTTAAAATTTTTTGAAATTCAATTATGTTATTGAAAATAGTATTTCGTCATATTTGTAAATTAATAAGTTTACAAAAAATCATTACATTCTTCTTTCTACGTATTTTTTACAATTTAAAAATATTACAAAAGCTCTGTTGAATAAGTTGTTGAAAACTGTTCAAAATTGGCTAAAAAAGCCCATAAAAACAAAAAAAAATTTAATCTAACTCTTTTTTTCAAATAATTCACACAAGTCCTTGAAATTTTGAAAAATATGATGTCATTAAAAATGTTTGTTTATCATATTTGTGAATTTAAAAATCTTGCACTTTAAAAAATATTACAAAACTTCGCTTGAGCTGGTTGTTTAAAATATTCTAAAACTTGAATAATTTTTTAAGTTTAATTCTATAGAAGAATATAACCAAATAATGCTTTAAACTATCTTTTTCATGATCCTTAAAAAATTTTATGAACGATTGGTAGCCATCATAAAAATATATTTTTATATTTGTTAAAAGGCCCATAAAAAAAACGGTCCAACCCAACTCATTTTTCCAAAAATTTTACAAAATTTCTTAAAATTTTTTGAAATAAAATTACGCCATGTTTTCCATCATATAAGTTAATAAATTAATAAGTTTAGTAAAAACCATTACATAATTTTTCTACGTATTTTTTACACATTTAAAAAATATTACAAAAGTTCACTTGAACTGATTGTTATTAAATGTTACGAATTGGCTGAAAAGGCCCATAAAAACAAAAACATTCCAACTCTACTCTTTTTTTAAAAAACGTACATATTTTTAAACTTTCAGAAAGTTAATTATGTCATTGAAAATGTTTTTGCACCATATCAGTGAATTTAAAAATTTAGAAAAAACCATTACATTCTTTTTTCTACGTATTTTTTACATTTTTCAAAATATAGTGAAACCTCACTTGAACATTTTGTCAAGTTTAATTCTATAAAGCTGATTAAATGATGTTTAATGCCATCTTTTTTCATTACCTTTAAAAAATTGTACAAACAATTACTCGCTATTATACAAATAAACTTTTACTTTTACAAAAAGGCCCATAAAAACAATAGCATTCTAATCTAACTCATTTTCACAAAAATCTTAGATAATTTCTTAAAATTGTTAGAAAAATCATAATGTCGTTGAAAATGGTTTTTCATCATATCAATAAATTGATAAGTTTAGAAAAAATCATCACATTATTTATTCTACACATTTTTTACACTTTTAAAAAAATATTACAAAAGCTCACTTGAACTGATTATTAAAAATGTTCCCAATTGGCTAAAAAGGCCCATAGAAACAAAAAAATTCCAACTTTACTTATTTTCCAAAAAAACTTACATTATTTTTTTAAACTTTCAGAAATTTAATTATGTCATTGAACTGAAAATGGTTTTCCATCAATCATTAAATTAATAAGTTTAGAAAAAACCATTAATTTCTTTTTTCTATACTTCTAAAAAGACCCATAAAAACAATAGCATTCCAACTTAACTCATTTTTTCAAAAAACTTATATAATTTCTTAAAATTCTCAGAAATTGATTTGTCATTGGAAATGATTTCCCATTATATCAGTGAATTCATAAGTTAAAAAAAAATGATTACACTCTTTTTTCTACTTATTTTTTCACTTTCAAATATATAACAAAACTTCATTTAAATATTCCGTCAAGTTTAATTCTATAAAACCGATTAAATAATGTTTAAAGCCATTTTTTACATAACCCTTGACAAATTTCGTATCGATCCTTCGAATTTTCCCCTATTTTCCTCCTCAACTCGCTGAAACCGCCAGCACGTTATTCCCGCCACGACAACAATAGCCTCCACTTCCGGAAAATTCATCATAGAACAAAACAACAATCTGCCCGAAACACGCCAACCTTCGCCCAACGAAAATCCTCGAAAAACCAAGTCAACTCGCACCTCCTCAACTTCATAAAGTCAAGTGTCGTAAATTAATTATCTTCGCGACCCATAAAAAAGAACTCAGCCGCCCCAAAAACAAGCCCGATTCCATTAGCATCTCAATCGCTCTCATTAGCATATCTAAACCCAACAATTTTCTAAAAAATAAACAACGCGAAATTGCAGACACGATCGATGAGTGCATGTCACAAAAATAGACTCTCTTTCGCAAAATTTAATGAATAATCCATTAAAAAAATGATTTAAATTAATTCCCTATTTGCAGTGACAAGTTACGTGATTCGTGCGGATAAAAACTGATCAAATATTCATTACTTTTCCATTTTTAAACGAATGTCCAACGTTCTCTGGAAAATCTGTGATTTTCCAATTTCCACCCCTGGCACCGCAAAAAAAGGTAGATTTGAGTTCGCGAAAGTGGTGAGCTGGAAAAAGAAAAGCAGGGCTTCGCTGAGCCGCTTTTCATGTAACAGATTTGACCGCGACTCGTCGCGTGTCGCTGCACGTTAGGAGTCGCTAAGTGCTGACTTTATTAGTGCCTACACCTGGTTTGATCCGACTTCGCCTCGGACAACCCCGATTTGCATCAGTTATTATGTCAGCGCGAACCCAGCGAAAGGATCGGGATGACGTGAAATCCATGGGATTAAACGGGAAATTCGTCTTTGAAAAGTACTTTGAACATTGAAAAACCGATTTCGTTGGCTGAAACAAAAGTTTGGTTCATTTGGATAAATTTTTTGTTCAGGCAAAAATGTTGTATAAGACTCTAACGAATTTTGGTTTGATTGAAAAAATTTTATGTTTTTTCTAAATTTGAATTTGTTTGTATAATAAATATATAAATAACTATATAATACTATAATAGGGCATGTTGAATAGCATTTATTATATATTGAATATATAAGATATAATTATTTTATATATAGTGTAATTAGTCTATAATAAATTTATATTATTTGAGTTATATATTTATTTCATTTTACTTATATTAAATTAATAAATTATTATATATCATCATAATTTGTATTTACAATTAAAAATATTATGATTATTTGAATATTAATATAATTATAATTTAATATATACTATAATTATACAGGGTGTACCAAAATCCCCGTACCAAATAGAAATCCACTATTCCTTTTTGAATTTCAAGTCAAAAAGTCCTTTGTCACTTTTTACAAAACTCAAAATCTAAAAAGTTATTCAAGTTTGAAATTTAAACAAAAATGAGTTTTTTTGACAAATAGGAAAAAAACCACAAACCAAACTCTCACCAAAAATTTTTCTTATTTTTTTGAGTCGAAAAGTCATTTGCCACTTTTCAAAAAACTCAAAACCAAAAAAGATATTCAAGTTTGAAATCTGAGAAATCTGATAAGTTGAAACTTTTAACTCGAATATTTTTTTGATTTTGAGTTTTGCGAAAAGTGGTAAAGGACTTTTTGACTCAGAAAAATATGAAAAAAATTTGAGTAAATTTTGGTACGTGAATTTCATATGCACTCCTCGTAAGAGCGTGTTTATTGTTTGAACTTCAAACTTGAATAACTTTTTTGATTTTGAGTTTTGTAAAAAGTGGTAAAGGAATCTTCGACTTGAAATTCAAAAAGGAATATTAGATTTCTTTTTGGTACGGGGATTTTTGTACACCCTGCATATTTATAGAATAAATAGTATGAAAACTATAAATAATATTATACTATTTATTATTATAATATAATTAAATGTTATTTTTATAATATAATAATCGACTTTGCCATATTAAAGACGAAAAAATAATTAAAATTATACACTGAAAAACCGATTTGGTTGACTTACATAAATTTTTAGTTCAGACAAGCAGATTTTATTAGACTCTAAGAAATTTATTTTCAGTCAAAAAAATTTACGTTTCTGTTAACTTGAATTTGTTGATATGAAATAAAAATTTATTCAAGTAAAAAAAATTTGTTTTTCAATGTGTAAGTCAAAATAAACGATATATTTTTTTATAATTCATGCAGAGGTTATCAAAACATGATTTTTTTGGGATTGTTGTAATTAAGATTCAAGAAAGGAGGGGGGAGTCCATTATTATTTTTTTAGAAATTTGCATAATTTTTTTTTCTCATTTTGCAATAAAAATCCGAGAAAGTTTAAGAGCATTGAAATATAACGAAAAATTTTCTTGAGAGAAATTCTTTTCGAATTTAATAGTTTTTGATAGTTTGTGTACAAAGATTGAAAATCAGAGAATTTAGAGAAATCGGGAAACAAAAAAAATTGGACACTCTAAAAAGTCAATCTTATTTTATGATGCTACAAAGTTAAGACATGACCTTCAATTCATGTATCTTAAATTAAGTGAATGTTCAAATTTATTTCTAAGCAAGAAATTTTTAATTAAGATGATATGTTTTGAATCAAGAATGATTTCAGTCAGACTTATTCTAACATTCAACAAAACTCAAGTAGGACTTGAAATTTACATGTCTCACATTTAGTACGTGTGAAAATTTATTTCTAAGTAAGCAAGTCTTAAATTCAGATAATATATATTTTGAATCGAAATTGATTTCAGTTAATCTTTTTTTAAGATGCGACCAAATTAAGACACGTCCTAAAATTCAAATACTGTCTTGAATTTATTTCATGTTCAAATTTATTTCCAAGCAAAGAGTCTTAAATGAAGGGGAAATGTCTCGAATCAAGAATGATTTCAGTCAATCTTATTTTAAGATGCAACAAAATTAAGGCATGAAGTAAAATTCACATATCTTCAATTAAGTCCATGTTCAAATTTATTCCTAAGCAAGCAAATCTTAAATCAAGATGATATATCTTGAATTAAGAATGATTGCAGTCAATCTTATTTCAGGATACAACAAAATTAAGGCATGACTTGAAATTCACATATCTTAAATTTAGTACATGTTCAAATATATTTCTAAGTAAGCAAGTCTTTAATCAAGAGGATATGTCTTGAATCAGGAATGATTTCAGTGAATCTTATTTTATGATACAACAGTCCTAAGGCATGACACTTGAAATTTAAATATCATGAATTTAATCCATGTTAAAATTTGCTTTCAAGCAAGACAGTCTTGAATCAAGAGAATATGTTTTGAATCAAGAATGATTTCAATCAATCTTTTTTTAAGATACAAGAAACCTAAGGCATGATACTAGAAATTCACATATCTTATATTCAATCCATGTTGAATTTTCTTTTAAAGCAAGAAATTCTTCAATCAAGAGGATATGTTGCGAATTAAGAATAATTACAGTTAATCTTATTTCAAGAAGCAACTTAAATTAAGACACATCTTAAAATTTAAACATTGTCTTGAATTGATTTAATGTTCAAATTTGTTTTCAAGCAAGTAAGTCTTGAATCAAGAAGATATGTCTTGAATCAATAATGATTTCATTCATTCTTATTTTAAGATACAACAAAATGAAAGTATGACTCGAACTTTACATATCTTAAATTTAATACATGTTCAAATTTATTTCTTAACAAGCAAGTCTGAAATAAAGTGTATATGTATTGAATTAATAATGATTTTAATCAATCTTACTTAAAGAAGGAACCAAATTAAGGCATGGCTTTAATTTCAATTATCATCTCGAATTTGGTTACAGTTCAAATGTATTTCCAAACACAATTTTTCGCGATTGTTTTAATTGGGGCTGAAGCAACTTTCCATTATCATATTTATTGGAAATTCGCATGATGTTTTTTTCCTTTGTTTTTTTATGAAAATCTGAGAAAAATTTTTATGATTGAGAGAAGTTCTTTTCAAATCAAGGAAGTTTTTTGTAGTTTGTATCAAGTTTAAAAATTATAGATTTCAGAGAAATCAAAATACAGAAAAATATTGAAAATCATCCACATTTATAACCTCTAAAAAGTCATTATTTTTTAAGATGCAACAAAATTAAGGTATGACTTGGAATATAAATAGTATCTTTAATTTTGCCTATGTTAAAATTTATTTCAAGCTAGCAAGTCTTAAATTAAAATCATATGTTTCGAATCATGAATAAATCCTAATCAACATTTACCTGCCTTCCACGTAATTTACTCTCTGATTCCCGGTCATTTTCCAGAATCCGAGTTCCCGAACGGTCATTTTCCCGAATGGTGATTTTCCCGAAATGCCATTATTTCGAACGTATTATTTCCCAAATGGCCATTTTCCCGAAAGTATTTTTCCTCGAACGACAATTTTTCCGAAAGTATTATTTTCCGAATTTTGGTTGGAATTTAACTTTTATTTCAATTGTAAACATTGATGAATTTTATAAGAAGAGTCTTCAACAAAAAGAGTCATGGTAAAAATTTCGTATGAAGAGTCGTGTTAAAAATTTTATAAGAAGAGTTTTCAATAAGAAGATTCGTGGATAAAATTCCATATTAGGTTTCTTTAGATATAAAATTCAAAGTTTGATGTTGTATGCGATTGCTGTTTGCAATTATCATATAAGAATAAAAGGTAAAACGGTCCCTCGGAGCCAATAAAACTTCGTTGTGGTTAGTCGTTTATCATTTTTATAAAATTTTTTTGACCACCAAGCTTTCGACCACAATTTGGTCATCATCAGGGTTATGACAACACCAAACAGCGTAATTTACGCGTCCAAATTCTTCATCGTAATAATTATCTAACGAATCGTCAAGTTCCAAAACATTCGTAAATGAACAAAAACAGTTGTTACAGCTCAAATCAAGAGGTGTGATAAGTGTGATCAAGTGATCAAGTCTACTCAAAACCGTCAACTTCAGGGGGTCCTAACTCAGGCGAAATCTTGTGAAGGAATGCTCGCTCTCTTCTGTTTCTCTCGTGCTTTCTCTCCTTCGCCAATCACCTGCCGGGGTACTTGAGTTTAAACTATTGGCCGCCAGAGGCGCCACTGAGATTCTTTTTAATCACCTGCCGGGGTACTTGAGTTTAAACTATTGGCCGCCAGAGGCGCCACTGAGATTCTTTTTCTGCTGTGGGAATAGGTGAGTTAGGACCCCCTGGTCAACTTGATCACACCTCTTGATTTGAGCTGTAACAACTGTTTTTATTAATTTACGAATGTTTTGAAACTTGACGATTCGTATGATAATTATTATGATGAAGAATTTGGACGTGTAAATTACGCTGTTTGATGTTGTTATAATTCTGATGATGACCAAATTGTAGTCGAAAGCTTGGTGGTCAGAAAAATTTTATTAAAATGGTAAACGACTAACCAGAACGAAGTTTTATTGGCTCCGAGGGACCGGTTTACCTTTTATTAGGTATTCAACGGAGCGAGACTACAAAGATATCACATAAGAAATTGAGATTCTAATTTTGAATGTGATAGTTGTTGTTGATGCGTAATTGTTTTGTAAATGCTTGACCATGGCATTTGTAGACATTAGGCTGATAGGAAAATTTTCCGTTCGGGAAAATTAAAGACCCTTCGGGAAAAAGACCGTTCGGGAAAATGGCTTTTTGGGAGAATGGCCGTTCAAAAAAAAGATCTTTCGGGAAAACGGATTCGGGAAAATGGTTTTTGGGAAAATGACCGTTCGGGAAAAAGGCTGTTCGGGAAAAGAGATTCGGGAAAATGGTCGGCAACGTTACTCTTTCGAATTTCGAAAACTGAAAAATGTCCTAACAAGTTAGGAACAAGTCCATTGTCTTATACTCAGTAATGATGAAAATGTCCAACATTGAAATAAGTCGCGCTCGATAAAACAAACTTTTCAAAGTAGATTCTCTGTAGCATCCATGAATAACGAATGCTCAAACTTCATCGCATTATAACCAGCTAGCCGCGAAACGAAATAACCCGGCTCCGATAACATTCAGCGTGACACTTTTATACGAGTTTATGAATTCGTCCCGCAAACTGCGAGCGCCATTTTTCTCTCTGAAACATTTTCTCCGAAAACTAATGTTAGGATAATGCAAAAATGATCTTTCAGGAATGCTAAACAATTGCATTTTTTACATTTTTTATAACATAAAATACAGAAATTCCTAAAATACTAAAAATTTTTTTTATTGTTTGTATTTTCATCGTGTTTTTTTTTATTTTTCATGAAATAATAATTCATTAATAATTAATATAATGATAAATAATTATGTTCATAATTTAATTTTAGTTGAATCATGTTTTCATTCAAATGTATTTTCAAATTATTTTTAAATTGATTGTTTTTTATTTAAATTTACTTTCATTTTATTGATTCAATTTTTAAATAAATAATATTATAATGAAATAATGACTATTAATATAAAATTACTTTATTATAATTATTATAATAATTAAAATAATTTATTTTTTCGTGAAGTAATAAGGTGGATGAATTGCAAAAAAATTCAATACTAGAGAAGTTCATTTTTTATATTTTGAGTAAATGAGGTGATTTCGAAATTCATAAGGTATTTTTTGATGTACTGAAAGAATATCCAGGACTGAATTTAAAAAAAACTTGAACAACTAAAGAACTTGTAATCTAGGTTCGTAATAGAACTTTGTACAGAGCGCCATTCATAATTCAACCGAGTCGATTGTGAATGGGGCGCGTTATACACGTTTCATAGGCCTTGTACTAGTTCGAAGCTGTCTCCTTAATTGAATTAACAAAAAATTTTCTCATGAATATGAAATTTTACTCTACAGTCTGACAATGGTTCTGAAATTGCATGGAATCTCTCAAGTGAATAATATAATATTTACTATGAAAAACATATTTCTTTCAGAATTAAAAAATTTTTATTTAACAAATCAATGTTTTCCTGAAAAATCGATTTTGAAACTTTAACAATTTCGGAGAAAAAAGCATAAAACTTTTAACGACAATATTTGTTACTGGATCTTCGTTTCATGTGTAGAATCACTTTTGTAGAAGCCGTAACTTAGAGGTTTAACGACGAGGTCGTGCTTTTTTCGAGAATCGTACAAAAAACGAAACAAAGTATAGTCAGAAATCTTTTCGAATGGGACTGTAAAAAAATCAATACCGTGTAGGATGGATTTTCTAGTTTCTCTATTATATATCGTGGTCGGTTGCAAGTTTTATCGTCACACAAAGTATCGTGGAATCCACTTGGCGTTTTATTGAAAGTTTTACTGCCGAACAAAGTGTTACATAAAATACCGTCGTTGAGAATTCTAAGATGTTCTGAACGATAGTTGAAGAGAGCAATAAAAATTTTGTAATTTTCGTACCGAAACTTGAATATGAAAAAAATGTATGCAATATGGTTTGTACAGGAAAGAGTATATTAGAGGTTGAAAAAATTATGAATGGCGAATGATTTATCAAAAAAACTTGAGAAATTTTTAGGCATTATTTACAGACATCTATAAAAATAGTCAGAATGTTTGAAATTACAATTCTGGAGAGTTGAATTCTAGAAATCTGTAGAGTAAATTATGTAATTTCAAGGAATCTATGAAAATACTGTAAAATACGACATAACTGTAAGAATAGCAAAAAAAAAGGAAATGTTAGAAATTCCTGAATTTCTTAAGAATACATTTCTTTTAAAATTCAATGATTTTCAATTTTTGATAATCTGGTTTCGGTCTTAAGATTTTTCAATTTTACGAATTTCAGAGTTCAGAATTTATATAAATTTTGTAGTCTAGAGTCGAACATTTTTCATATTTGTATCCGATATAATAACACTTGATTTTTGTAATTTTAAAGTTACTGAAATATGAATTTCGTCTTTTTCTAATACTTTGAGTATTTTTAAATAGGGATACCAGAAATCTTAAGAATACTATAAATGTTTTCAAAAGTACGAACATATCAAAAATCTATAGCATATTAAAAATCTGAATAGATTTAATTTTTGCCAGACTTCTTTACTAATATTAGAAATTTATTGAATTTAATATTATACAGCATGAAATTATAGAAATTTAAATAGCAATCCGCACAATCAGTTAAAAATCTATAAACATACGATAAATTCATAACCACTGTAAGTTTTGATACTTTAGCATCAAATTTTAGAAATTTATAAACTGAATCATATAATTGCTAGAAATCTATGAAAATGATGAAATATAGGACAAAATTGTACGAATAGAAAAAATTCGGAAATGTTAGAAATTACTGAATTACTTAAAAATATATTTTCTTTGGGATTATGATGATTTTTAATTTTTGATAACCTGGTTTCTGTCTTGAAATTTTTCATTTTCAGATATTTCAGAGTTTCAAATTTCTATACATTTTTTAGTCCAAAGTCCAAAATTTTTCATATTTGTATTTAAAATAATGGAACTTGATTTTCGTGATTTTTAAGTCACTGAAATTAGAGTTTCGTTTTTGTTCTAATACTTTGAATATTTTTTAAATTTTTTCATTATATACACATAAAAATCCATAGGAATATCAAAAAATCTATAAAACTACTAAAAAAGGCTAAAAAATCTTAGAAACTCTTTTAAAAGTACAAACATATACAAATTCTTTAAGAAATTCAAAATTTCAGTAGATTTTATTTTCCTAGACATCTTTAATAATACTAGAAATTTATTTAATTTGAAATTCTGCATCATCGAATTCTATATATCTATAAATCTAAATAGCAATCCACACAATAATTTAGAAATCTGTAAAAATACTGTAAAATCATAACCACTGTAAATTTCAATACTTTGGCATCGAATTCTAGAAATTTATGAATTGAATCATATAATTTCAAGAAATATATGAAAATGATGAAAAATACGACAAATTTTTATGAATAACATAAAATACAAAAATGTTAGATATTCCTGTATAATTACATGAATCATTTGTTTATAAACAATTTGTAAAAAAATGATGTACACAATTTTTTTTGATTAATTTTCCAGCAGTTTTACAAACTTTATTATATTTGTTTGTTGATTACAAAATAATTTTCCAGCAGTTTCATAAACTTTATTCTATTTGTTAGTCGATTCCAAAATTTCATTCAAATTCGTTCATTTGTTTATGAAGAAAATGAATTTGTTTAAAAAGTTACCAAAAACTTCATTTAACAATAACTTGTTTGAAAAAAAATTTTTTTTTCCTTTTGTCAGGTCATTATAACGATAGTGAACTATCATTTTTTCAACATTTGGATGAAAAAAAAAAAACGACAGTGAATTTTTTCTGGCTTTTTCAGGAATTCTTACCCATTATTTAAAAGTAAATTTATTTTTGGAATATGATGATTTTTAATCTTTGATGATCTGCGTTCGGAAAAAAATTTTCCAATTTGACGAATTTCGGAGTCCTGAATGTATATAAACTGTGTAGTTCAGAATCGAATATTTTTATTATTCGTATTCAAAATAATTAAACTCAACTTTTATGATTAATGAGTCACTGAAATTAGAATTTTACCTTTTTCTAAAACTTTGAGTATTTTTAATATTTCCTTAGAATATACATATAAAAATCCATAGAAATACCAGAAATCTATAAAAATCTTTTAAGCTCTTTTAAAAGTACAAATGTATAAAAAATCTAAGTTGATTGAATTTTCCTTGACATATTTAATAATGCTAGAAATTTATTGAACCTTGAATTCTAGAGCATCGAATTATGAAAATCCGAATAATAATTCTCAAAGTTAATTAGAAATCTATAAAAATACTGGAATCTCAAAACCATTGTAAATTGCAGAACTTTAGCATCAAATTCTAGAAATTTGTTATCTGAATCATATGACTCTTAGAAGGCTATGAAAATACCGAAAAATACGACAAAATTCTATGAATTGTATCAATTCAGAAATGTTAGAAACTCCTGAATTTCTTAGGAAGGATTTATTAATTTCCCACTTTTATTTTCCTTATTTTACGAATTTCAGTGTTCCAAACTCATATCAATTTTCTATTCTATGGTCGAAAATTTTCCATATTTGTATTCAAAATAATCCAACTCGATTTCATCTTTCCCTCATACTTTAAATATTTTTCATATTCTCTCATTTTTATTACTTCTAACAGGTTGGCTGATAAGTCCCCGGTCTAACAAAGAAAAACACATTTTTTTGTCAAAATTCGTTTTTATTATTCAACATAGTTCCCTTCAAGA
>JAPYZL010037119.1:0-12008 GCA_030522825.1 Platygaster orseoliae | reverse complement strand
AAAGTATTATGTGCGACTAGTGGTCGAAGGAGAATCATTCCACTCGCGTGTTTACCACTCTCGCTACGCTCGCGCGGCAAACTCCACGCTCGTGGAATCTTCTCCTTCTCCAACTAGTCGCACAATATTCTATTTTTCTATTCTATTATTCATTATTATTTATTATACTTTTTTCTATTATATTATATACTATTATTTATTATAATGCAATACCTTGTTCCAAGTGGAAACTGATCTCGAAATTTCTGCACCAATCACTCACGGAGAATCCTTTGGTAGATCTCATCGACTACCAAAAACATTTTTTATTTATATAAAAAGTCGAACACTTAATGCAATAAATTTGAATTTTACAATTATTATAAATTTCTTTATTTCGTCGAAAATAATTTTATAAAAAAGTCGAAAAAAACCTTACCGTTTCGAGAAGTCTGTCCCTATAAACTCTCACGGAGAGTTTTTCGTGATAGTGTTTTTGGTGGTGCTTTCGCACTTCATGGTAGAAAAAGTCCTGCTTGTCGGCGAAGGTTTCGCTGCCGCCTATGTTTTTCAGGAGGAAAAGGGTGAACGTGGCGGCGATTATGTCGCGGTAATGGGAAATTAATTCCACGGGGGGCTGGCAACCGTCGTCTATCGTGAACGAGTCGTAGCCCTCGTATTGATTGTTCAAACAGTTGAAATGAAACTGCAATTTTATCAATAATTTTTTATCATCACTTGAGATAATCAAAAACTTCTAAAAACTTTGAAAATCATCAAACTTTTCATAAAAACTTGCAATGAATGAAAAAAAAATCAAGAACAATAAAAAATTAATTAACATAAAAAAATTGTCCTAAAAAATGATCAGTGATCATTTTTCCTGATTTTAAATCCTGTCACTATCAGTAATTCTCAATAACTATATAAAAGTTTCACAGAAAACACCGTAAACAAAACAACAATGATCATACGTACTTTGGTCGAAGGACAAAGTCGAAACGTGACCAAACGTTTTGGTATGAATTTAAGAAGATATTCCTTGATCGTCAATTGCTTTGGGGAAATGAAGCAAAACACTTTTTTGGGTTTTGAAAAACGCTCGCCTTGCATCCCGAGTATTTTCGCGGCGTAGCAAATATTTGGGTCTTTCGAAGCTACGTTGTTATGAACTGCCCTGGCTACGGCACCTGATAAACAAAAAACAATTTTGCTTTTAGATACTAGTTGTATGAAATATAAGACAATTTTAAATGCTATCGTGTGAAAAATGTATAAAAATCAAGTAGGTGTCTCGAGGTAATACACGTTTAAGAGATGTGTTTCATTCATGTCAAAGTGTCTAAATAAGTCTAAAAACTGTCTAAATAGTGTACAAACATGTCTGAATCATTTAAAAATGCATAAATAGTGTCTCAAAAGTCTAAAAATGTCTAAGTAGTGTCTAAAACTGTTTGAGAGTGTCTTAAAAGTCTAAATAATGTCTAAAATGTCCAAGTGTCTAAAAGTGTGCCTAGTAAGTGTCTAAAATATCTAAAAAGTGTCTTTTGCACTTGGTCAGATTGTGACATATTTCTGCACTTGGGTCATTTTGTGACAATTTTTTTCACTTGGGTTAGGTAAAATGAGGTAATACACATTTAATAGATGTATTTCATCCATGTCAAAGTGTCTAAATATGTCTAAAGTGTCTAAAGCTGTCTAAATAATGTCTAAAATTGTCTAAGTACTGTCTAAGAATGTCTAAACAGTGTCTGCAAATGTCTAAATAGTGTCTAAAAAAGTCTGAATCGTCTAAAAATGTATAAATAGTTTCTCAAAAGTCTAAAAATGTTTAAATAGTGTCTAAAATTGTCTAAACAATGCCTAAAATTGTCTATATAGTATCTAAAAATGTCTAAAAAGTGTCTAAATGTCTAAAAGTGTGTCTAGTAAGTGTCTAAAATGTCTGAAAAGTGTCTTTTGCTCTTGGTCATATCGTGACATATTTCTGCACTTGGGTTGTATTGTGACAATTTTTTTCACTTGGGTTAGGTTAATTTAATAGATGTATTCATGTTTCAAATATCTAGTTTATAAAATTTCGGGTAAATTTTAATACATCAATTATGGAAAGTGCATTAAACTCAAGTAGATGTTTCTAAATTAAACATAATTCAAACACGTTCACCTAACGTACGTTTCAAATATCTAGCTCATGAAATATCAAGTACACTTTAATACATTTTGAATAGAAAGTGTATGAAATTTAAGAAATTTTTTTTTAACAGTGTGTCATTTACTTTCCCAACGTGAATTAAGTTTTTCATCAATTCTCCGTCAAAAAAGGAAGTAGAAAATGATACTTTGGTCATTTAAATGAAAATTTTGAATCAGAAAATTTTAAGGCAAAAAATAAATATAAATAATGAAAATAACGAGTTTTTTTCATGTGACATTTTACAAGTGACTAGTGACTTTCATAAATGTGATATTTATTTTTTTATTCAGACCGATGACACCATTTTACACTTTTTTTATACAGAGAATTGATGAAAAACTTTATGTACGTTCGGAAAGTAAATAAAAGTGAATTCAAAGTTAAAAGGGTATCAAGTAAAGTTTTTACAAGGTCGACCTTAAAAATTCTTATAAGAAAAAATTTTCTTTTAAAAAGATCTTTTAAGAAAAGTTTTTTTTTATAAAATTGTATTTTCTGTAGATATTCTTATAAAATAATTTTTGTATTAAAAATTGTTTAATAAGAATTTTTTTTAATTTCAACATGTTTTTCAGAAACATTTCTTTTGAAATTTTCCAGTTAGTTTCAGTTGATGACTATATTTTCATAATTTCTTTTATTCTTTGTTTTCAATGTTTTCAATATTTAATCAAGTATTTTTTAGCAAAATATTTATTTTATATTTATACTATATATTTTTCATGGGATTATAAAATTTATTATAAAAACCTTACAATTAATAAAATAGTACGGGGCTCATATATTTTCCTATACAAATTTGTACATTTTTTATTGAAATGTCACTAGTTTTTATAAAGTACCTTTATCAAAAAACGAAATTCTGATGAGAATTTTCTAATTTTTATAAAAACTTTATAGAAATTTCTTATACAAATTTTTTACAAGGTCGACCTTATAAAATTTTTATAAGAACAATTTTTCTTATAAAAATATCTTATAACAAAAGTTTTTTTTTATAAAATTGTATTTTCTGTAGAAATTCTTATAAAATAGTTTTTTTAATTGTTTAGTAACAATTTTTTTTAATTTATACATGTTTTTCAGAAACATTTCATTTGAAATTTTCCAGTCATTTTCATTCGATGACTAAATTTTCAGAGTTTCCTTAATTCTTTGATTTCAATATTTTATAAAGTATTTTATATATATTTATATTATATATTTTTTATAAGATTGTAAAATTTATTAAAAAAACTTCACAATTACTAAAAAATGTATGGGCTCATATGTTTTCTTATAAAAAATTTGACATTTTTTATTGAAGTCTCACTGATTTTTATAAGGCAACTATAAAAAAATAGAATTCTGATGAGAATTTTCTAATTCTTAAAAAATATATAAAAATTTCTTATAAAAAACCTTATTAAGACGACTCGGAAGCTACTGTAGTGCGAGAGAGCTGCTTAGAATGGAGAGTAAATGAGAGGAAGAAGGACGAAACGAGAATGCCTTCCGAGTCGTCTTAAAACCTTACAAGAAAATTTTTTCTAATAATATTGTATTTCCTGCAAAAATTTTTATTATATAACTCTTCTAATAAAATTTGTTCAATAAGAAATTTGTTTATTTAAACATATTTTTCAGAAACATTTTTTTTTATTTCCCAATTACTTTCAGTTGATGACTATATTTTCAGTTTTCTTTATTCTTCGTTTTCAATTTTTTATGAACTATTTCATAGTAAAATATTTATCATATATTTTTTATATTATATTACACATATTTTATGGAATTCTAAAATTTATCATAAAAACCTCATAATTAATAAAAAATATACAGGACTTATATATTTTCCTATCGAAAATTTAGTTTTTATAAAGTAACTCCATAAAAAACGTAATTCTGATAAGAATTTTTTAATTCTTATGAAAATGTTGCCATTTCTTATTTCTTATAAAAATCCAAATCACTAAAAACAGATTTTACTCTTAACATCTATCTGCGACTTTTCTACCACGCTTACGCGAATGCAAATCGCTGCATTTATCTATATAGAAATCATACCTTAAATTTTTATACGTCTATCTAAAAATCGCTTATGAAATATAAAAAAAAGAGTGGATATCCTGAGTCGCTCGCCATATGAATGAAATACACGGCAAAGATGAATAATGGATGTACGTACTTTCGAGGACGATGATGTCGAAGTCCCCGTTGTGGAGTTGGATCCCGGCCAAACTGACGGTGGCGTGGTAACATCCTCCCCTGGGGAAGCTGACCTTTAGCCGTATCCTCTGATTGGGCGAGTCGTAATCGAGCTGCACGTCGCAGTCATCCGGAACCCCGTTTTTTCTCGAGCTACCGATCTATGAATGTTTTTTTAGCATTATCATCAGGGCAACCAAAAATATTTACGATAAAATACATGATATTTATTTATTTATGCATGAAAAAACAGTGAAATATTTATGATCAAATGAAAGCAAATTTGCATTTTTAGTTTTTTTTTTTTTTCAAATTAATTTCTTTTAAAATTTCTTTTGCATTTTTTTCATTTTAAATTTAATTCTTTCATTTTTCATTTGTTTAAATTTTTCGAAATTAAACGAAAAAAAAGCAGAATGTTCATTTAAAGTTTCAAATTTGTACATTACATAGTACAATTTGATCGTGAATACCTGCGTTATATTGACACTGTATCCATTTGTTGGTACATCTAAAGGTCCAAAAAAGCAAAGATTATCGTATTCGTCACGAGGTTCAATGGTCATGGAATGAGGGATTCTAGCAGTGCAAACAACTGTCGAACTTTGTCGCACAAACACGGTTTTGTTCGGATCTGGTAAACCTAGAAACGCGAATTTCACAAAAAGTATTTGTGGAATTTGAAGGATTTTAACAAAAGTTTTGAAAATCAAGTTAAAAATTATTAGGGGTGTACGGGATCCTCAATTTTCGGGATTTTCCGACATTTCGGGATTTCCCGAATTTTATATTCTTAAAATTTTATAGCGTGCCAAATTCTTGTGATTCGTAAATTTCTCGGTAGTTCTTTTTCCAAAAATCTGTCATTTTCGAAAATCCTGATGCCTATTTTATCCTTAAGTTTTTTCATTGAAAAAATTGAGATCTACAAGATTGTAAAATTTCATTTTCGTCAAGTTGGTAATTTCACAAATTTTTTTTAGAAATTTTAGATTTTTAGATTTAGATTTAGATTTAGAAATTCAGAAAAAGCAATTTTAGAAATCTGAAATTTTCCAAGTTTTTATTTTGATATTTTGAATTTAAGTTCGAATAAAAAATTTTAGAAATCAAAATTAACAGTTGATTATGAATTGTCAATAAAAAAATTGAAAACTCATCAACAATTCAAAAATCGAATCTTGAAGTTTTAAAATCCAGAAATTTCAAAAGTTTTTTGTTTTTCGAAAATTTCATCATTTTAAAAATTTTCGAAGTTCTTATTCTGAATTTTAAATCGACATCGCAATTAGAAATTTAAAAAATAAACATTGAAAATTAATTAATTATTAAAAATTGTAGAAAGTTAAAAAAAATTAAAAAAAAAATGAACTTAAAAGTTTCAGAAATCCAAAAATTTTTAAACTTTTTAGATTTTCATAAACTCTATTATTTTAGAATTCACAAAATTTCAAAATCGTTCAAAATTACTGACAAATTAAATGTACTTCAGATTAAAAATTGAAAATATATAGAAACTTTGATAATTTTTAAATTTTCGAAAATGTTTCAATTTTTTTTAGAAGTTAAGTTTAATTTTAAGTCTTTAACTTTTTTTCAAAAAACAATATGGTTGCCACAACCTCATAAATTATAACATTTGCCCCAACTATTTTCATGGAGTAGACAACCTCATTTGTAGTTAGTGCAACAACATTAAAAGTTACTACATCAACGTTCAAAGTTACTACAATTTTTGTGAAGCTTGTAGGAACTTTTAATGTGGCTACACCAACCATAAGTAAGGTTGTCTACATCATGGAAATTGTTGGGGCAAATGTTACTTTTTTATGAGGTTGTCATAACCATATTGTTTTTTCCGTGCGCTAGGGTATTTTAGTACTATACAATCCCAACATTTCTATAGTCGAAGAGCTATCGAAATTTCTAGATTTTTCGGAATTCCTGTATTCTCAAGATTCTCGAAATTTTCGGGATTCTTGAAATTCTCGTAGTTACACAAATTTTCCGAACTTTTCAAAGATTTCTTGGGTTTTTCAGGATTTATTGGTTTTTTCGGGATTTCCTGAAATTTACAGGATTTTCTAACATTTTCGGGATTTCTTTACATTTTCGGGATTATCTGACATTTTCGGGATTTCTCGAAATTTTCGGGATTTCCGGACTTTTCGAACTTCCCGAATTTTACAGCGTGCCAAATTCTTGTGATTCGTAAATTTTTCGGGAGTTTTTTCTCCAAAAATCTGTAAATTTTCGTAAATCCTGATCTCCATTTTATCCTTCATTTTTTTCATTAAAAAAAATCAAGATCTACAAGATTGTAACATTTTATTTCCGTAAGTTGTCAATTTCGCGAAGATTTAGAAAAAACTGTTCAAAGATTCCCTAGGTTTTTCGGGATTTCTTGGTTTTTTTCGGAAGATTTAGATTTTTCGTGATTCCTGGATTCTATAGATTTCCAAACTTCTCAAAATTCTCGAAATTTTCGGGATTCTTGATATTCTCATGAATACCTACTCGAATTTTTCAAACTTTTCAAAGATTCCCTAAATTTTTCGGGATTTCCTGACATTTTCGGGATTTCCCGACATTTTCGAGATTTCCCAAAAAATACTCTATCCCGCACACCCCTAAAAATTACGAATTAATCCCAATATTCAACAAATTTCTTCATCATCTATCTAAAAGTAAGCCAATTCTCTGTTTTCTCAAATTACCTGGCAAAAAATTTTTGATGAAGGGACTGCCATGAACGTGGCAAGAACCGATGAGAACGGAAATGCGATATTGCCCCGCGTGTCGAACCGTGAATTTTACAACGGCGGTGTTGGCCGCCAAAGGATCGGTGCCGCCAAGTTCGATGTGCGTCGCGACGCGTCGAGCTCCTTCTACGACTTCGACTATCAGATTGTCCTTGTCGCAAATTGGGTATGGTTGCCCGTTTCTCTGGTAAAACTGACCAAAAAAAAAAAAAAAAACCAAGCAACTTAGAAAAGATACCCCAGGTAAAAATGAATAGATCTTTTGATATCTACATGATATCTACTGCAGATCTACTCAAGTAGATCTGCAGAGATCCCAGATTTGGGTACATCTCTATAGATAGATATATATGGCGAGAGATGAAAGATAGAAATCTACTTGTAGATATACGTAAATCTACGAAGATCTACTTGTAGATCTCGGTTGATTTCCATAGATCTATTCGTAGATCTAAGAAAATCTTCATAGATCTACCAGCAGATACATGGAAATGACCGAGATCAATAAATAGATCTATGAAGACCTTCGTAGATCTACCAACAGATCTACGAAGATATACGGAGATCTAGTAAATAGTACATCTATAAGAATCTATGGTGATCTACGAGTAGATATACAAAGATCTACCTGTAGATCTATGTAAGTCTACGGTTATCTATTACAAGATCAAATGAGATCTAAAGACATCTATAGTAGATATTTAAATATCTCCTACAGATATCCAGAGATCTATTGTAGATCTCCAGATATCTACTCATTTTTATCTAGGCACATATCGAGTTTATTCGATTTGTAATGGATTTCATAGAAAATATGGTTGCCTTCAAAAAATTCAATAACTTTTTTAGCAATCCAGAATAACTTTGGTATGAAACTTATAAAAAAGTTACGGATAAAACGAATGAATGTAATTTTACCTTAACAGTAAAAGTCATGGTTTCACCAACGAGTTGGGGCTCCTCCCATTCAAAGTGCACGCGGCAATTACTGGGCAAAAGGTACTTTCCAGTGACATACTGCAAAAGCGAGTGTTTAGCTTCTGGAGCAAGAGCAGGCTGCGTCATCGCAGCTAAAGTAACCAGTCCTGCTACCGAAACTGACACAACTAGCATTCCCCCTAGGGAAAAATCAATTTTTTTACACAATGTTAATCGAATTATTCAACCTCGAATCGTGAAACAATGATATATTTCTCAATTAGAACATTAAAACTTACAACAGTGAAAAAATGAAACGTTAAAAGAGCTCAGAAAAGTTAGTTTCTGATAATTATTTTCATTTATTTGTGAAATATCTTTAAAAGTTATTTATATTATTTTTATCAACAGTCTGTTTTCTCAATTCTACGACTTTCGTTTTTTTACGAGATTAGAAGATAAAAATTTTATTATTTTTATACAACATTTAATATTGTTCGTCGAATTTTTAGGATTGAAGAACTTATTTTTCTAAAATCATGAAAAAAATGTGGAATTAAGGGTTTGACTACTTTCTGATTTACAAAAAAAAAAAACGTTTTTTCATCATTCTAACCTCAAAACTGACATTTTGACGTGACTTTGAGGCTATCATGATTTTGGCGAGGCCGATTTTAACCCTCGCCTTCGGCTCGGGCAAAAACCTTCGGCCTCGCCAAAATTGGCTCTAGCTCCCGAGTACGAAAATAACTATTTTTTGCTTGTTTGAATATAAAATTGAATTTTTTTTATCTAAATGCAGATTACAGTTTTTAAACCTTTTTCAGTCGATTGAAATTAATTAGAATAAAACTAGATTCTCTGTTACACAGTGTAATTATTTTTTAGCATGTAACAATCTTGTAGCAAAATTTTTGGAAGCAGTTTCTCTTCTAAATATGAAAAAAAAAAACTCTAGGTTTAGACTTCATATCACTCAAAGACACGTAAAATATTCGTTTTAAGAAAAACAACAGTGAAAAATGCGAGAATATAAAAATTATTTACATTACCTAGCTACAACGATTTTCCAAACGTAATACAAATTTTAACGTTCTTGACTGCTGTGCATAAAGGATCCAGAATAGCGAATCTACAAGTTTTTTTTATCATTCGTAGAAAAAACATTTGTTAGGTAAATGGAAGATGTACAATTGTATTCTGTTGTTATTAACAATAAAATCGATTATCCTCACACATATCTAGCTAAGATAGATAAATACACCGAATAAAGTAATATTGAATCTTCATGTGGAAATAGTTAACTCTATTTTTATCGCTGCTATATGTTCTTCGAATCAAGTTGACTATCAGTTCTTTGTTGCAGGAAAAAAAAATTCGATTCTTAAAAAAAATGAAAAATCTACACTCTTGCAATATTTTACTCAGAACCAACGCAGGATATTCTCGGAACGAATAAATTGTCATTAAAATAGGTATCATACTAAAAATCATTCGAAACTTACGTTGAAAATTCATTAGATTTCGTAGTATCAAAGACAAATGATTGCAACAATAATTATTATTAATAACCACGAACAATAGATTCAGGAACTCTGAAATTTGATTCTAGAATAGAAAAAGAGTTATCCTGTGATGATATTTTATAATTTTCTTGAAAAAAGACGTTTGCATGAAAGATAAGATCGAATTATTGGGCAAATTTTTAATTTTTTAATTTTTGGGAGTCTTTTTTTAATTTCATTCAAGGTTTTTTTTGTAGACATTAATAATTTACTTTTCCTACGTTCTGTGCTCATTTTATGCACTTCCAGAATGAATGTAAATTAACGTGATGGGCGAAGAGTGGAACGAAAAAGATTATACCAGTGAAGCGGAAAATCAAGATCACTATCTGAACTCTTATCTGTGCATCAAAAATTCCAGAAAATTTGGGTTCACGGAGTTTCTTGGGAATTCCCAAAAATCCGGGATCCGACCATTGTGTTGAAAAATAAAACCCTCGCTCGGATTTGAGAAGATTCGGAAGGCATTCTCTTTTCGTCCTTTTTCCTCTCATTTACTTTTCATTCTATGCATCTTTCTCGCACTACAGTAACTTCCGAGTCGTCTTAAGACGATTATAAATAAAATAAGTAATAATAAATAAATATTAATAAATGCAAATATTGATGAATAACAAAATTAATTATAAATAAATAAATTATTGTGAATAACAAGTAAGTAATTAATTATTTACAAGTAATAAATTAATAATAAGGAAAATAAAAAACGAGTTTTTCAGCAAAAATAATTCTAATGAATTCCTCTCGTCGAGTAGGTCTAAATAGTATTTTGTATTTTCAAAATACAATGCTTAAATCCGATTTAAGTGTTTTAAATTAAGATTGTTAAAAACTTGGACAAACAATGCAAACTTTAAGAAACCTTTTAAGGTTGGTTTATTAGTGACCAATAGCATCCGTTTTTGCAAAAATTAGCCCAGAAAATTTTGTGTGTTGAACCGTGTAATCAAACTCACGATTACATGAAAAATTACTGTCATTAAAAAAAAACCTTTGAAAATGCAAAGACATTGAAAAAAAATTGATCTAGCTAAGGAATCGAACCAGCGTCACCCGATATGAACATACAATGGCTCTAACCACTAGACCACGCTAACACTTAGGAAACTAACATTTTTGAACTAAGGTTCGAACCGATGATTTAATTATCGATTTCTCGATTATTAATTGGTTTTCTGAAAAACGGCTGCAGAAGTATACTAACATGATTTAAATCCCATTCTGGCCTAAAATGGGTTTTTGCTGTGGTAAGTGCAAATGATCTTACTTGTATTCATTCACAGCTACAAGTTATGGACAGTTAAGGATTCTTTTGTCCTTCTTCCTTTCATTTACTTTCCATTCTATGCATCTCTCTCGCACTACAGTAGCTTCCGAGTTGTCTTAAGTGACAGTATTTACATTTACAATTCACCAATTTACAAGGACTTTATTCAAAACTGCTTTTGGGGCGAGAAATGAAAGATAAGTGACACATTTTCTGGCAGATTGCAGAAACACTAATATGCATTCCGTGTTAAATCAGGTATAGTATTTTTGTAGATAATGTAATGAGAAGTCGACACTATTTCTGAATTCTGCTTCGAACACAAAAAAGAGCTGGTATAAAACTACAATCAGAAATTTTGAGATTGCTAGAAAATAGAGATGGGAAGTATCAATAAAAAAAGTTATCGATAGTATCAATAAGGCAGTATCAATAAGCATCTATAGAAATATCAATATCAATAAGTATCAATAAGCTCGAAAGTTATCGATACTTATTGATATCCTCACCGTATCAATACTATCGATATTTATTGATACTTTTCTCATCCCTACACTGGGAAAAAAAAGGAGCACGCGCAACAACTGTTCGTAGCAGATGCAGCTACTTGGCGAGTAGCTGATAGGTGGAAGCAGTATCTGCTTTTTCGAGTAGTAAATGCTACTACTTCGAGAAGCTGGAACAACGATTCGTCATTCGTCATTACTGTTCGCGCTGTTTGGTCATTTCCAGTCATTTTATTATTTTAATCGTTTATTACGTTATGATTTACAAGTTTATAAAAATAAAAAAAATAATATTAATAAATAATATTCAAATAAATGTATGAAAAAAAATATTTTTAAGTATTATTCACATTTACGTATTTACCCTGGCGGCAACTAAAAGATCGCAAAAAACCGAAGCTTGGTTTTTTATGGTTTTTTGCGGTTGTCTGAAAAAACCAAACTTTATTATGTCCTAATCTTGGAAAATCAAATTAACCGAGGTCAGGTAAAGCTAGAAACCATTTCATTGTTATAAACGAATTAAAAAAAAACTCGAAAAACAATAAATAAAGCACTGTTATTTATAATATAGTATATAATAATAGTGCTGTATTTATTGTTTACAAATTTTTTTTCCATCTT
>JAPYZL010037110.1:0-24916 GCA_030522825.1 Platygaster orseoliae | reverse complement strand
GAACCTTAATCCTATATATAATAGAATTTTGAATAGAATCTCGGAGTGATTTTTGTTAGACGTGTTTTAGTTTTTACTTGTTCGTTTGATTTCAGTATATTATCTATTTTTTCCAGAAATTTCTAGTATCGATACCAATGGTTTTTCCTTTACTGATATGTGTTCGTTTCGTGACTCTGCTTAGTATAATCACAGGAATTGACTGGGTAACACTTTGTTACCTCGATTGATTTGTGCTTGGTTGTTGATTTTCAGAAAATTTGGGAATTATCTACAGTCTAAAGGATATGATGATTGATTTTTATGAATTCACCGATTGTTAAGATATTACGTTTTCACTCACATGATTGTAAGTAGATTTTTTCGTGTTCATTTCTTGTCTACATTGGCTTTTTTTGTTACAAATTGTTTATATGCTTGACAGAAATTTATAAGGGTGCAATGTTTGGCACCGAAAGCTAAATACTTGTGAAATAAAGGATTTTTGAAAACGTGGCTCGGAGTTATCGATTTTATCATCTTCAAATTTATAAGTGATATCTCGTCTTCGTTGTTTTTTTTTGGGGGGGAGGGGGTTCTGAATCAAATTTCACAATTTTCATTAAATTTATTCATTAAAGAACTGTAGAGGCGTAGGCAGAAAAAATTTTCGGGAGGGGTTTTCAAAAAAATATATTTCCTCCGGGATTTTTTAATTTTTAATCTTTGACGATCTGGTTACGAAAGTACGATTTTTCGACTTTCGGGATTTTAAAGTTGTACAACTTTTTGAGTCTAGAGTCGCACATTTTTTATGTTAATTCGTATTTAATACAATGGAATTGGACTTTTCTTATTTTTAAGTAACTGAGGCTTAGACTTTTGTCTCTGAAACTTTCTAGATCATCGTAATCGATACTATAATATTGAAAATTTCGAAGATTTTCTGCGTTCAAATAATTTTTAATTTATCAATATTTTTCATACAGATTTCAAATATTTTTCTTATTTTTTTATAATTTCTACAGTTTTATAAATTTCCCTGTATTTTTATGGATTTCTACATAAATTTTTATAGTTAATTGCTCTAGGATTTAAGGGTTCTTAAATTTTTGAGAAAATGATACTGAATGATACGTGCGTAATTTTTCAAAATTAATAGATTTTTATTTTTTCTCGCATTTTTTTCACTTGTGAAATTTTTTTAAATTCTTTCGTATTTTGACAAACTTTCAGTACCTATTTTTGTAGATTGCTATAAAGATATTTAGAATTCGATGCACTGAAATTCAAATTTCGATTGATTTTCAATAATTTCATATATTTCTGGGAAAGTTTATTCTATATAGATTTCTAGTATTTTCGTATTTTTTTTTATTCATCAGATTTTGTCACGTTTTCTAGAATTTTTTTAGAATGCTAAGTACGCTTTTAGAACTTGACGCTCTGGAATTCAAAGTTTTGAAGATCGATCGTAGATATTTTTTCAGATTTTTCAGGAAAGAGTTTTCGTAGAATTCAATCACCTTTAATATTTCTTCAGAGTTTGTATGATTCAAAAGATTATGGGTATAATTTTCATGGATTTCTATGTAGATTCCTAGAATTCTATGTTCTAGGGTTCAAAGATTTCTTGATTTTTAGCATATTTGAAGATTTTTATTTTCATTTTATATTTTCGAAAATTTTAATTTTGATTTTTTATTTTCAATTTTCTTGTTAGTTTAGGAAGTTAAAACAATGCGAGTTTTTGGAGAGTGGGAAAAAGGGCTCTTGAGATTTTTTTCCAGATTGTTCGAAACGTTGATAATAAAATAGAAAAATATTTCTGTTTTAGATAGCTCATTTTTACCTTGCCTTGAAATTTTGTGAAATTATATTATGTTGTAGAATTCAAAGTTTTATACATTTCTCAAAAAACAATATCTTCATGAATTTCTCGCAATTTAAGTACTTTTTCAGTTTTTATCCAATTCGAAGGATTTTCTGGATTTATATAGACGGTTCTTCAGAACTCGATGCTTTTGGTATCAAAGTTCATCAGATTTAAGGGATTTTCAAAGATTTCGGAAAAAATTATATCTAAATAGATTTTCAAAGGTGTCAAAAATGATTGAAGATCTTTGACACCCTTTAAAAAATGTTACTACTACGCCACTGTGGAATGGTCGAGAATGCATGTTTTTGTAGGTTACGTAAACAGTGTGGGGGAGAGACTTTAAAGGTTTCATCACACTGATTGTAAATTTCAAAATTTGTGTTTTATCTTCTAATTAGGTTTCTTGCAAAATTTTTTTAAAATTATTTTCCTCATTTACTTAATAATTAATAATAATTTAATTAATCCGTAACACCAAGAATATTAAAACAAAAACACTGTGTATTTGGATTTATGATCCTTCTTTAGTATGCAACCATTTTGGAACTGTAAAAATTTTACCTGGTAATACTTAATATTTTTCAAAATTGTCAATTTACGACTACATATATTTTCATCCATTGCACTTCATGATGCAGAGCCAATATTGTTTTGTATGAGAAAAAAAATTAGTCCACCTGGTGAATTTCGCGGCAAATAATGGCGTGGCGCGAAAGTTTTGAATAACTGGCGAACACATGCAAGAGAAAGATGACATTTCGTTATATAAGTATGGTCGAAAATAAAATTAGTATAAACAATTGTGTTTTACCAGGTTCAAAAAAGTTTCAACCATCATCCCCAAAGCGAATGTTAACATTTTTGCATTTTCAACAAATTTGTATCGACGAATTCTTATCAACAATTTTTTATAATCAATCTGCGTTTCGAAGTGAAATACGAATAAGTCATCTTCATCATGATAAAAAAAAATTTTTCCGACTTACATGGTTATTGCACAAATACAATGTTTTCAGTTATCTAAATGAAAAATCTAAGGATTCCAATTATGAGGAACGAAAAAGTTAATTATGATAATTTTTTGACTAATATTAAGTATACGATTCCTGGCTATGTAAATCATGTCAAAAACGACTTGGGAAATTTCTGAACATTTCATTTTATTCAGAAACGTCTAAATAAAGCAGTGAAAAAGATTGGGTCTTGCTAACCAACATTTTTACACATTTCTTTTGAGTTAAATTTAAGAAAAATTTTATCAAAATGTTAAATTTTTGCGACGACATTTACATTGCGAATGCTACTTTAAATTACATTGAATGTACATGCTGCAGGCAGCATAATGTAGGCAAATATCAACTTATCCCTTTACAGTGCTTCAGTTTGTGATGGTAAGTGAAAGTGCGTCGAAGCGACTGCGATTTTCGAGCAAAATCACGAATAGTGACCGAAAAATTTGATTAATCGTGCTTTTAATCAAATTCTGAAAGAGTCAAATAAACCTTTTCTACAATTCCCGAACAATGTCTCTATCAGTAAGTCATTTTCTATAGTATTCGTCATTATAATTACGCCATATGGATTGTAAAAAATACCCTTGAATATACAATTTTTAAAAATTTTTGTTGGAAGCTTTTTATCTTTTTATCTTTTTGGAGGCTTTTTTATCTAGGAAGGATAATAAATAGCGTTAGTAATGATATTCTTAAAAGACATAGAAAAATTCGGAGGATAAAAAAAAAATAAAAAATTGAAGAAAAAAAGTACACATTTATAGAAAATACGAAAAGTCGCCCAATTTAACAACTGAAATGAATGAATATGCTAGTAAAAACCTGCAATTATTATTATTTTCGCATATTTTTCTTTTTAAAAAACAGGAACACGAAAGAAATTATACTCCGAGTGAATGGAGCAAACGTTACTCTCCCACGGAATTGATGCCTCGTTTTTACAAATTTTCACAAAATGGTATGCCACAAATACGTGAAAAATAAACAATGGTTTCTGAGCAGTTATTACAAATTCATGAAAAGCGATTTTTTTACAGTCTCAAATCAAGCTCGGAATTTCGTGAATCACGAATTGGACATTTCTTATGGGTCGACTGAAAAAACAAAATACGATGTCTACGGGACAGATTTACCGAAAGGTATTTCATGAAGAAAAAAGAAAAACATTTTTTCACAATTTTTCATTATTTTACAGTTTGTTGAAAATTTTATAGAATTGATCATCAGAGTATATAAATTAAATTTTAGTAGAAAAATTTAATTATTAATATGCACATTCAAGTTCAACAAATTTTTTTTAGATTCTCCTATATTTGTATTTATTCATGGAGGATATTGGCAAGAGTTTGATAAAGATTCCGCTGCATATGCCGTAACAACACTTGTTTCAAGTGGAATAAAAGTTGTTATTCCAGGTTACGATTTGTGCCCCAATGGTAATTTTAAATGTTTCCTGCGAGTTATAGTTATTTAAAAATTATATGTTCCTTTTTTTTAGTTACTTTGACGGACATTGTGGCAGAAGCCAAATTACTGATCGAAAAGATCCTGAAAATGGCTCGAGAATCGGGCTCAAAGTAAATAACATTTTGTACATTTTTATTATATATGTTTTAGTCAAAACTTCGACAAATAAAATCGAAGAAAGTAATAGATTTTGCAAGTTAGATTTCAAACAAGAAACGACCAGTGAATTAATTAGTAGTTTTTTAAAGTTACTCGATATTAGGGTTATAAGTTTGACAACTATTTTTCATAATTATTTATGGTGATCAAGTTTTCGATTTTCCCAGTCAATTTTATTGTAATTACATATTCAAAAACGTCGACGATGAATATTTGATTACAATAAAACTGACTGGGAAAATCGAAAACTTGATTACCAGAAAATTTCCACAACTTTTCATATTTTTTATGACTCGATGTTTAGAACAGTTTGGGTCGCGGGACATAGCGCAGGGGCGCATTTGGCAGCAAGTATCCTTCACGATAAAAAATGGTATGATCTCATGATCCAGCAAGGATACGCTCATTTATTGAAAGGACTCATGCTAATTGGAGGAATTTACAACTTGAAGCCACTTCTCACCACAAGTTTCAATGACGCCCTAAAATTGACTAAGTATTTAAATTTTATTCTCAAATTTATGAAAAGTAGTATGCATTTTCATGACGATGTTGAATTAACTGCTCTTGTTTTCAGTGCAAATTAAAAAAAAAAATTAATTATCCTGATGCATTTCGGAAAATTGTTGTTTTGCAGAGAAGAAGTCGAAAAATTCAGTTTCGCGCCGATCGAAGAATCTCAGGGCCGCCGAAAACTGGATCATATTAAAAACATGAAAGTCGTTCTAACAGTTGGAGAATGCGATTCACCAATATTCATCGAAGAAACGAGGCGTTATGCACAGGTAATGCACTTTCATTTACCTCGCTTAAAAATGTCATTACTCGTTTTTTTCCATTTTCAGGAACTCGTTGGTTTCGTAGATGACGTGAATTTCCTTTTACTAAGGGAAAATGTTGATCATTTCGACATTGTGGAAAATCTGACAAAAAAAGACTTCATCTTATCAAGAATCATCATACATCATATGTGTAACTGAATTTTTTGCACCAATTAACCATTCTAACTTATGGATAACACTAAATTTGTAATGATATTTTTCCATAATAAATATCGCGTGGTGGAATGTCACGTTGGGTTATTTTTTTCACAAAGTTTTTTATTATCTTTATTCTGCATTATGTATAACATACGAATATAAATTTGACTGGCATCCAACAAGCCTAATTCGCCAACATCGCATTTAAATCAATTCATTCGCTTATTACAGTGCAACCTCGATACAACAGACGTTTTACAACTCTGGCCCTTGTTTCTTGTCTCCAGGTTGTAGTGCATATATTCAAATAAATAAAAGGATATTCCTATGAAACTTCATTTTTCAAAATTACCGAACTTAACGTAAAAACTACAACTTCTCTTCCTGACAATGACGCGCACGCGTAAAACAAAAATTTTATTACGGATTTTGAAAATGCTTCAAATTTTGGCAGTATAAAAAAATTTATCAAATTTGTGAGAATTTCGTCAGCAAAAAAAAAAACGATAGATCTTAAGTTTAATGAAAAAGTATGTACAATTTTATGGAAATGGCACTTCAGTTTCAAACTGTTCAATGCCTGGGGAAGCTTTTAATAATGACTTTGCTCGGTGACAAAATTCTCACGATGCTACTCGAAACTCGCTCCGATAGTAACTCATTTTGAGGAGTTACAGTACTGAGTTCGAGACTTCGCGGATCATACTGTATGGTAGTGCTTTTGGTCACGATCAAGGGCGCGTTACTCGGCTGCTCCCTTCTGGTCGAAGTCCCAGGGTTCCTCGAGATCGTCAGATTTGGGTTGTGCATTGCCATAGAGTTGGCCGAGACCAATTTGTAGTGTTTGCTTGTCTTTACCTTGAAATTCCTGTGGGACTTGTGCACCCTGTCACGGTGTTGGCTTCTTGGGCTCTGGACACTCGCGGAGTGGCTCGTCTCAATTATGGAAACTTCGGGTTCCCCTCTTAAAGGCGATTTCTGCAGATTACTTTTGTCCCAAGATTCCGGCACTTTGGCGAAATTCGCGACTCTCAAGGTCGGTTTTTGGGATGTTGATGGCGGCTCCTCAAGGTCGATTACACACTGAGGGGACAGGATTGCAACTTCTGGAACAGCAATGGAAAATACGGTTTTAGGAGGTTTTTTTTTTTAATTTATTGACAAGGTAGGGTTTTAGGAGAGAGGATTCAGCTATAAAAAAGCAATGAGATTCTTTATTATAATAATTTGTAATTGTTGGAGTTGCTCATGCAATATACAAAGCAGTATAATAATATTATATAATTATTGTATAATAACTCGTATTTGAGGGTTCATGTTATTTTGTATGGTATAAAGTACACTTTACATGGGTTTTATTCTATCATAATAATATCAGACGTTCTGAAAAAATTATTTTTTCAAATATTCCCAATATTTTTAGGTAAAATTATACTAAGTTACTTTCAGGATGATTAGAAAAACAATTAATACATCGTTCTAAAAAGTTGAACTTTTTATACCAATTAACAATTAGTGAATGATTCCAAAAGTAACAAAATTAATCTTTTTTCTTTCTTTCTTCTGTACCAAGTCTGATAAAATTTCTTGTTGCATTCTCTTGTTTCATTTAATATTTTATTGGGTGTCATTTAAAGTTTTAAAAAATTCTTACAATATAAAGTACATAAAAAAATATGATATTTTCATTATTTTCGTGTCTTTTCAATGAACATCTCACTTTTATTCAACTTTTTTCTGTTATAATAATTTATTTGAAAACTGATGTGGACTCGTCAAAGTACAAAGTACTGAAAATATCTCTAAAAAAAGAATTTTTAGAAAATTTGTAATTTTTTTATCCAGAGCTTAAAATTCTACGTTACAATTTATGGATTTGACTTTGTACTTAAGAAAATTCTGGAAAATAAACAAAAATTATTCTTAATTTCATGAATTAATAAAGTTTTTCAAAGTTAATTGATAAAGTTATATAAATATAATCCATAAAAAAAGTATAAAAAATGAATTAATAAAGTTTCTAAAAATATGTGTTTATTGTTATCATTTCAATAATTTTGAATTATTTAAAGAAATGAAAATAAAAATAAAAATAGCTCAAATAGTTAGATTTCCCCTTTTGTGATAGTAAAAGCCAATGATGACAATAAAAAAATATTTTACATGCGTTTAGTTTTTTCATACAGTTCTTATAAAACTGATTTCAACTTTATATACCAACGCAAAATTAGCTCCAAAAAAAAAGATGCAGTAATATTTGAATATACCCAATGTTTGAATGAGGGGATTTTCAGGATAGGATTTTTTTCTGAATGACTTGATATTACACCGAAACTTGATTGTAAAAATTGGAAAATTGCAATGACAAAAGACAACCCCCCCTTCCGAGCGTTAATTTATACTTGAACGAGCCCTGTACTATAAAAATTATATTTAAAAATGTTTTCAAAAATCTTGATGCATTTCAGATGAAATTTTTTATTTAAAAAATTTATGGCCCTATTGACAAGTCCAAAAATAACAATAGTTTAAAAATCAGTAAGATAATAAAAACGAAATTTATATATCGTCCTTAAGAAATTGTTTTTTGAAACTAGTCAGTTATTAATTATCATCATGTTTTTTATGATTCTACCATTAAAAAATTTACATTGCAAAATAAAGAAAAATTTCCGACTTGGAAATCACGAAATTATTATTCAGTTTAAAATACATGAAGATGAATTTTGGAATACTTATGAGAACTGAAATCTCTGCATGATGAGCTCAGAGGCGAAGTCTAGAGAATTGGGATTGATAATTCACGATTTTAGGATTCGCGGAAATGTTAGTTCATAGCATACAATCAGTGAATGATAGGAAGTTGCAGAGGGCTGAACTTGACTTTCGTAATTATTAAAAATGATTTTTCAAATGTAATTAATTCAAAGTTACAGACAGGAAAACAATCACAGCAAACTATTTCAAGATGTAAAAAATTTGTCGTATTACACATTTTAATATTTCAATTTGCTATTCGTTAAAATATGAAGCATAAGAGAAAAATTTTATCATTCGTTGTGTTTTCCCTACATTCGTACTAAGACACATATTGACTGTCTTATTTTTCCTTCCTTTTTTTGTTAGTTTTTGTTTTAAAAAGTTTTAAAAACTTTTAAATTAAACAGATACAAATTTGACTGAAAAATGCATTTATTGTGGCTAACCATACAAGCTTTTACAATTACCACATGATTATAATGAACCGATCATCCATAGAAAAGTGTACAAAAAATATTGAAAAACAAATATACAATTTCAGCGTATATAATATAGACTTTAATTTTGAATTCGCACCTAATTCTCGAATATTTCATTTTTCATAGAAAATTGATCAAGTATGAAAAAATTTCTAGCAATTTTACTTAAAAAACGTAGAACTGCCATTTTTTCCTTTTTAGTTCATTAATATACATAAATTTGTGAGAATCACTTATCGTTATTCACCTGGATTTCCCTCAGAATTTTTCTCCTTTTTAGGATCAGAATCTGCTTCATTTAGGGAATTCGCGGTCTCAATTTTCATCTTTTCTTCGATTATTTCTATTTCATCTGCCGTTTTCTTTGTGTTTTGAACCCTTACAGTTTCAGTCTTTTTTTCAGTTTCTACCATTTTCACCACCTTCACCACTTTAACGATGTTTTTCGGTTTTTCAGGCGATTTACTTTTTTCTTCTGGTTTTGTAGGCGAAGGTCGTTTCTGGAGCATGTTAGGTTTCACTGGAACTGAACAATTTTTTTTCTCAGCTTAAAAACAAAATTAAATTATTTTACAAAAATTTAGTTGTTAAGTTAAATGAAAATTAAACCACAAAAATTAAAGTTTGAAATACTGGTTTAAAAAACTTTTCAAAAATTCGTGTTTGAATAAATTTACTCAGTTTTCACCTTTCACAGTTTTTGATGTAAGGTTTTTTGGCATTTCATTAGAGACTTGGATCAGATTTTTAGCGAATTTAGGCAACTGTTGGACAATTGACATAGGCACTTTTGTTCGGTAAGTTACTGAGTTTGCCAAGGTCGTCACGGAACTGATTTTTGGTCTTTCCAAAATTGCAGAATCTTTCGTCAATGTCAAAGTTACGAACTTGCTTTTTTCACTTAATTTATTTTCAATGGTCGGTTTTTCAATTCTTTCAACATTATCTTTTGGTCCTTCTACAGGTGGACTTGCGAAGGGCCTGTTACTAATCTGAAAAATGTAGGATATTGTAATCAAAATCCAATATCCAGTTTCATTTTCAAAGAATTTAATACCATAAATCTTGAATGTAGAGAAAACAAAGTCATATTAAAAAAAACAACAAAACAAGGATCAAATTCTAATACGCGCAGTTTATTCCATAACGTATCGTTATTTTTGGTATTTTTTTGCATCTCCCTACTTTTAAAATGTCGCATAACTCAATATAAAAATTCAAAATAGAAATGGAATTTTTTTTACATCTATAAAAATCATGCCAAATATACAACGTGTGTCACAGTGTGCGGGAATCCTTGAAATCATGAATTTCTCATGAAATTCTAAGACTATTTTCCCTTTGCCATTTTTCACAAAACTCAGAATCAAAAAAGTTATTCGACTTTGAAATTTGAACAATAAATGCACTTTTTCGACAAGTAGGGATAAAAACCACAGACCGTACTTTATCCAAATTTTCTTTATATTTTTTTGAGTCGAAAAGTCCTTTGCCACTTTTCAAAAAAACCGAAACAAAAAAAGACACTCGAGTTAGAAATTCCAACCAATCAGGTTTTTTAGATTTCAAACACTAATATCTTTTTTTGTTTCCGTTTTTTTAAGTTCGTAAAGTTTACAACGTTGATAAATCACATGAAAATTTTTTTCAGAGATTTACCAAAAACAATGTGAAACCTTGAAAAAACCAATTCGATGAAGCTCCTAACGAGGAAATTTTTAAAAATTCAAGAATACGAAAATTCTGAGAATTTTGATTTGAAATTTGAAATTCTAAAGTTAAAAATGCTGATTCAAATTCTAAAATTTGAATTTTGAATTCAAAAATTTTGATTCAAATTCTGAAATTTGAATTCTAAATTAAAAAACTCTTATTCAAATTCTGAAATTCAAATTCTAGATTAAAAATTTTTCATTTCAATTCTAAATTCGAAAATTCACTGAAAAAAATTCAAGAATTCATTGAAAGAAAGAACAAATTCAAAGAATTCACTATGAAACTTTACTGAATTCTAAAAATTTTTATTCATATTCTTAAATTCGAATTATGTATTTAAGAACTCACTGAATTCAGTGAGAAAATTCTGACAATTCTGATTCAAATTCTAAAGTTTGAATTCTAAATTCAAAAATTCTGATTCAAATTTTAAATCAATAATTCAAATCTCAGAAAAAAAATTTTCGTGTGATTTTTTAATGTTGTAAACTTTGTCAACATATTTTTTTGAAAAGTGGCAAAGGACTTTTTGACTCAGAAAAATATGAAGAAAAGTTAGGTAAAGTTTCAACCGTGGTTTTTATCCCCACTTATTGAAAAAGCGTATTTATTGTTAAAATTTCAAACTTGAATAACTTTCTTAATTTTGAGTTTTGTAAAAAATGGCAAAGGAAAAATTATCTTAGAATTTCATAAGGAATCCATAGTTCTAAGGATTTTCTCACACTGTGACACACCCTGTACACAAAACATGAAAAATTCTCAATTCAAAAAATTCAGGATCAAATCCCTTAGAGTTTGGTTTCAAAAATACGTAATTTTCACTAATTTGTAATGTTGTTGAATAATTTTCTATTTTTCGGAGTATTGAGTTACTCAAAATCTAATTTTTCAAGTTCAGAATTACAATTTCCAATTACATAAAAATAAATAAGAATTTTCAGTTTTTCTTTCACATATTCGAATGTATGTTTCATTTTTTAAATTAGTGAAAAAAATATGAAATTTGAGCCAGACTCCCCCCCCCCAAATCTTACAATAATTAAGAAATTACAAACGGCTCCATAAAAAAAACAAAGAAATGGCTCTAAAATCCAAAAGCGTCCAAAAAATCCCAAAACCCAAAAAACATAAAATTTTTCCATTCACAAAGTTTATGTTACAGCTGTAAAACTACAAAAGTTTCGGATAAAAAAAACTCACCAAAATTTCACCATTAGGATTAATGCACACGTTTTCAGGTTTTTCCTTATTGCCTGTTTCTTCCTGTTTCTGCTCTTCAACTGGCTCTTCAGTCTTTGATTCCTCAACTTTATCTTTTTCCCCACTCATATTTTGCTCTTCAACTCCTTCAACTTCAGCTTCATCATCATCATTTTCTTCTTCAATGTCGCTATCATTGTTATCACTTTTTTCTGACTCTGCTTCATCTTCTTCCGACTCGTCACTTGAATGTTTTTCATACAAAGTGGAAATTCCATTTTCTTGGGCCGAAACATATTTTTCGCACAATTCGTTCATTTTAGAGCGGCCAAGTTTATTGTTCTCATTCAGTTTTGTCTTCAAATCGTTATCTTCTTCAGCTGGATCTTGAACGTCGTTTTCAGCGAAATATTTGACTGTTTCAAAAAAATCCATTTGCCTCAAATTCCGCAAATATTCGCCAACTTTTTTGAAAGTTTCTTTGGCTGAAACGAGAATTTAAAATTACAAGGATACAATAAACAAACTAAATATCAGAAAAAATTTGTATTTAGAAAATCTCACCTTTCGTTTGCTCCTGCCTCGAGTCCATTCCCAGATTTTTTTCCTTATTACATTTCTTCACGCATTTCAAAATATCCAAGTACTCTGGAAACTTTATCGCCTCTAAAGCCTTTCTGGATCCCTGCCCTTTTTTTGGTTTTGAGTACACAAAACTCGATATCGCGTCGTCAAGCTCCGGAATCCCTGAAAGGTTCAACGAGTGTGGCTTCAAATACTTCCTGTCAGCATTGGTACTGCTCCCTGTCAATTTGCATAACTCTTTGTGCAGTGTTACAGCCCTTTCTTTGTACTTGGATTCTTGTATGTAAGCACTGTCATCCTCGTCATCCCAATCGACCTCCCTACTCTCCAGCTCTTTAATTTTCTTCTCAATTTTCTCCAAGGTCGCCTCAATATACCTGATGTATTTCATTTTTTTCCTCTCTTCCTTGGTCAACTCTTTTTCACCTTCCCTGTCATTCTCTTTCGGCTCATTTCTTTTTATGATTTGTTTCAGGAAATCTTTGACCTCCCTTATGCGTATGTAGACCTTCTTCTCCGTCTCCAGTTGCACGATTTTCTTTTGCAAGTACTCTATTACTTCAAGGGACGACGCGTCAGATGGATCAAGTTTTTTGTGGGTTTTGTTTAGCTTTTTCAGGATAATTTCCATCTCATTTCCGCTTTCGATGCGTCTGCAGGATTTGAGAAATTTTTCGTAAGTTGTTTTATCGATAGCCTCGACAGGTTTTTTATCTCTGATTACAAGGGTCGGTTTTTTGACAGGCGTTGGTGGACATGCGATAGAAGTGCTGGGAGTTGAGTTTGTATAAATGTCGTTAGAGTCGGCAGATGTGTCCCCATTTTGTGGTTGGGATTTTTCTTCATTGATTTTAACTTCTTGGAGTTTAACTTTCTTGCTGGGCCTTTCCTCGCAGGTTGATTCATTCAAAGTTTCAACGGTTTTGCTTGAGCAAGCTTTTGGTTCAGAGTCCATGTTTTCCGCTCGAGAGGTTCGTTTTGAACTTTGCCCATTTGTTTCAGGTTTCGAATTTTTTTGAGATGATTCGCTTTTGAGTTCCATTTTAGATTTTTGAAAAGGATTCTGAAAAGGAAATTTAGTTCGGTTTTCATTTGTGTAATGTGTGTTTTTTAAATATTTGATTGAAACCATTTGATTGCATTAAAAATTTATTATGAAATTATGTAAAAGATGAAACACTGTAAATTTTTATTCAGGATATCTTGATATTTGTAAGTTACAAGAATTATATTAAAAAAAAATTATTTTGATGATTTTAATGTGTCTGAAATTCTAAACGTTGAATATTAAACGAATACAGAAAAAATAATTTTTCTTCAATTTTTATTTATTTCATAAACGTCTGCAACTGCAGGTTTATTTATACAATTTTTTAAAGAAATAGTACATCAACAAATTATTATTTCCGAATACTTCGAGGGATTGGAAAAATATGAAATAATGAGAAATTCAGTGTTTGGAAACAAAGTTATAATTTTCAATGTAATTATTCAATGAAATTTAACTTATGTACTATATATTTATTCTATATATATATTTTTTTTTTCAACATTTTCTTGAAATTCATAAGTGAATGTAATTCAAAATTGAATATAAATTTTGAATTAATTCATCAATAAATTTGATGGAAAAACAAAAAACATTTATCATGTATTATTTAATATTTAAAGCTTGGAATAATTGTGTCATATCTATTGAATTCGAAGAATAATTGGTTCTAAAATTAATCATTGTACAATTGATTATATGATTGGCTTTGAATATAGTTCAATACCATTGAATATTATCTTATATCATTTACTAGATCTTTTCAATATTTGCAGTTAAATAAACAATGAGAAAAATGGAAAGAATGTTTACTCTACAAAATAACAAACTTTCACTAAGAATAAATACTCAGTTACATTACCGATCAAAAATGTGATTTTTTTTTCGTTTTATAGTAGGTAAACAATAAACCATTTTTAAATATTTTACATTTTTTTTAGTCTATTTTCAATTGATTCTATATGATTAGTAATTTAACCGAATATTCTTATCACAAACAATTATTTTGCGAAACAATCCTTATCACACTCATTTTTACTCTTGCCTAATAAATTCATTGAAAATTACTAAAATATTCATTCAAACCATAGAAAAACTATCACAAGAAATGATTGTATTTTTCGAGAACGATCAGATATAAAAACAAAAATCATTAATTTTGACAATCATTTATTCTTATTAAAAAAAGCTATTTCGAAACAATTCCTTATTCGGTAACCAAGTAAATTAGAAATTTATTTTTAAAGAACGACGCTGCTGAGCAATCTTGAAAATTACGAGAAAAATAACGCGCCTAAATTGAAATAACTTACGCTCGAGAAACCCACCGAAATAGAAATGACCGAAAAAATGTCTTTGCTCAGTTTTGAACGTTCTGAATCTTTGCTACTTTCGTTTATTTTTTATTTACAAAATCCAAAGAGAACATAACCTGTTTACCTTGACAAGACATTTCTCCTCTTCATTTTCCGAGTCACTGGAAATCATGACTATGTCATCATCATCCATCGCGGTGATAGAGCAATTAATTGCGGAAACTTTTACTTGAAAAATATGAACTGTTTGTTAAAATCGCGATAATAGTAGATAATCAGTTTTTACTACGAAAAATATTCAAGATGTCGGAATTCGCAAGTATGTGCAAGATGTGTGAGTATATGTGTACATATGCATGTATATGTACACATATGTATACAGAAGAGGGAATATATATCATAGATATAGGTATATATATCTTTTTCGTCACAATCACTGATCTATATTATACACTGACTGACGTGATCAGACGTGTTCAGACGTGTTTTTAGACTTTTTAGATTCGTTCTACGAAAAAAAAAAAAAAAAAATAAATAAACAGAACTGAAAAATGACAGCTGTCGTAGTCAACATAAATAACTGAATTTCCACTTTGTTTTTATTTTAATTTTTATCGATACGCCCCAAAATAGTAAGTGAACATTGTAAAAATGTAGCTAAATTCACTGGTCGGATATTGATAGAAATAATTTTAGAACTATCTTTGTTCCGTTTACGAAAAAACAATAAATAATTTTATAATTACTTGTTTGTTGTCATTTTTCCAAATTGGAGCTTTTTTAAGGAACTCTCGATATATATTTAAAACTTTTTTCTGTATCATAATGAGGGTTTACAAAATGCATGGAAAGCAATAAAAAAATTCTTGCAAATATGCAAAAAATGGCATGAACCTGTCGAAAAAAAATTCATTATCCTAAAAAAATCACAAAAGATAATAAAACATGCATTTGAATTGGAAATAAAAAAATTGACTTATATGCTTGAAACAAATGATTATTTGTTCAAAATGTCAGTTACAGCAAATTATATTATCTTGTTTAAAATTTTCAAACACTTTGTACAAAATATTTGTATGTATCGTGTTTTAAATGTTTCAAAAAAATATACAGAATCTTTATGATTCCTGATGAAATTCGCTATTAGCTTCAAATTTTTTCCAACAAACGTAGAAAATACGCAAAAATATGCATGCATATAATTTTATCAACTCTGATCATAATTTCAAATGTTGCTTCTATAACAAATTTAAATATATAATCATTAATAGTTTAAATGATAAATAAATTAATAATGTAATTAAAGAATATTATAATATTTTCAACATAATATTAATTTAATAATTTATATTTTATTTATTTGAAATATAATAATAATTTAAAAATATATAAATAATAAAATATTATTTCATATTTAAATAATTGAATTATATAATTTTATTTATTTTATAATGAATTTCTAATACTTATAATTAATTTATTCATTTTAAAATTCTGTAACTTTTATTTTGTTTTATCCCTTATAATGTATTTGAATATAATTCTGATCCCAAAGAAAAAAATCATGCAGACCAACAAGGTGGATACATCCGAAATGAGATTCGAAATAGAATGCAAATTAGAGGCGGAAATTGCATCTTTGGAAGCTCTACGAGAAACCAAAGAACGTTGCAGCAAATTAACAAATGGGATGGTTTCGATTCTTTCATCTTTGGAGGAAAGATTAGCCATGTTGAAACGAACTATTGTTCCTGTTTATAACGAAACTGGAAGTCTTCAATGTCAACAGCATAGTATGATAACAATCAATATTTGAGCGGTTGAGAGCAAAAGAGAAAACTCGTAAGAGATAGATAGAATTACAACTCTGTGTTTTCTGTCTCTTAATAGTTTGTCTTTTGCTCTCAACTGCTCATTTTTCCCTCCCCTCCCCCATAATTTAAACATTACTTGGAAAATTTCTCAGTCTTCATTTTAATAATTTATTATCCATTCGGGTAAATTGCAGAATCATAAATTTTATCACAGGGAATTTCAGAAATTCTAATTCAGAAACTCTAAATTTTCTGATATAACGTTGTGGAATTCTGATTTTAGAATATTGTAAATTGCAAAACACAGAATTCAAGGTTTTGAGTCTTCTTGAATAAGTATTAAAAAAAAACAGTTTGGTTCAGTGATATTGAAAACTGAAATCTTTGTTTTCAGAAAATAACCTGAAATCTTTCATTACAGAATTGAGAACTGAAGACTTATTATAACTAGAAATGAATAATGCAAAAGTGAGCTATCTAGAATAGGGAATTCTAGAGTTGTAAATTTTCAAGTCTAAGATTTTTAGCATTCTATATTAAAGAAAATAGAAATTAGTGCTAGAATATTAACATGTGGATCCTTAAATTAATTCACATGAAATTTTGGCCTTAAAAATTCTAGAATAAAAAATTTAAATCTAGTTAATCCTGGAATAGAAAATCACATCTTCAAAATTCTGTAATGGAAAATTTGAAAACTCTTGATTATCTTAATTTTCCTGCTGTATTTTTTAATTTGCAAAACAGATAAATAAAGAAAGATATTTTGGGATAAAGTAAAAACTGAAAAGTTTTTCTTTAAACTTTCTGGCATTCCATAGAATTGTTAAATTACATTGATGAACAAAGTATTTTATAAAACCGTTATAGGGGCAATTAACTGAATATAAAATTTTATTTATCAATTAAGATAATCTTTTAGTTGAAAAAGTAACTTATTTAACAATTGGGAAATAATAATTATGTAGAATAAGATGGACGAAAAAAAATGTTTTGGTAAAGTTTAACTGAATTTGGATATTATTAACACATGTCACCAAGCTGGTGAAATTTCAAATGGAAATTTTTTTCTTATGTTTCACATAAAAATTCAAAACTTTTTTTAAAACTAGCAGAATATTCTACAACCCTGCAGAGTTTGAGTACATGGTATAAAGTTTATCAGTAAATTTTTTCAGATTTTTTATTGATCATTATCATTATTTGGTATCATTTTTGATAATAAAAGCAGATGGTGTTGCTTGAAAGTTTATTACATGATGATAATGATTGAATAAAAAATTTAAAAAATTTACTGTTGTAATGTCTACTCTGCCAAGTTTCAGAATACTCTGTTAATTTTTACAAAAATTATGAATTTTTCAATGAAGCATGCGAAAAAATAAGTACATTTACTATTTACAACTTCACCAGCTTGTTCACTTGTTCACACCATATGTGTGAACAATATCCGAATTCATTAAATCTTTACCAAAAAAACTTTTTCCCTATTTTCATTGATTTTCATCCCCGGAATGGAAATAATCCTATTACAAAAATAATGGAGAAAAGAAGACAATCAAAATCCAAAAACTTGAAAGAAAAATTACATTTATTAACTCCCTAACATCCGGATTGATTTCATCCAAAAATTGAAATAAAACTAGAGCGTTTAAAATGAAATAAAATTTTAGATATCGAGAAAATCCTCACAATCCTGGACCACGCCATCGGCTACTATGGAGTTTGCCAGGAAGTCGAAGCTTGCGTCCGAGCTGGGCCCAACGGCTCCAGGGGCCTGGACGGTTTTCTTGACTCGATGAACCGCCTCTACAACGCTCAGCGCTATTTCCAAAAAAACAACCCAAGCTCCGTAGAACTAGAAAACGTGTCTAGCTTATTCGATGTTGGCCTAGAAGCGCTGTACGCAGAGTTCAACGATGTTTTGGCCAGGCAGTGTAAACCTGTGCTGCCTATAGTTTTGTTAGATTTGATCGGGTCCGATGAGGACACCAGTAGCGAAGATGCTCCGCCTTCGCTGTGCCAGTTGCCAGAAAGTGTTTTGGAGGACTTGGTGATGATTTCCAAGTGGCTGGAAGAAAGAGGCCATCGAAGGCAAGCAAAACTGTATGCTTCTGTGCGTTCTGGGATCGTTTTGAGGTCCTTGCAGCTAATGAAAGAGCATCAGAAAAGCGCCAGTGGAGGGAGTACCCATGCGAGCAGTCCCATGCCGGTAGCACTTTTTTTAATTTTTTATCGACCTTTGAACTCTACCTTACCGACCCACCAAAGTGAGAGAGAACCAGCCTAGCTCATCTACTGCAATTTGATTATTCCAGAGATTGAAATTCCATAAATCGTCCATTTCGATCAGCGAAAACGCTGGTCGTCGCACTTCACGTCGACTCCAGCACGCGATCGAAAAAAAAGCCAGTAAAATGTTGATGAAAGCGTCGCAGACCTCGGTTCTCGGTCTGAACTTTCCTACTTCTAGAAAACAAGCGCCTCAACCTTCAGGTCACTCGATGGAAGACGCAGCTCCGGACGAGCAGGAAATGGAAAATTATTTATTGCTGACCGCAAGTTTGCACAAACTAATGCAAGCAGAGCGCATTTTGGTGGCTCGTATTTTGTCGGCCAGCATGCAGCCACAGGTGTTTATTCATATTTCTATTCTTGCAAGTATAATTTTTTTATGGAAATTTTATTTGTCCTTAGGTATTGGAAGCTACAGTGCGAGAAGCGATGGATATGGTGGTGCACGATGGAGAGAGTATTGCAATGCGTGCGAAGCGTTGTGTCGCCAGGCGTGACTTTTCAGCAGTTTTAGTCGTTTTCCCAATTTTGAAACATTTGGGTGAACTCAAGCCAGATTTGGAGAGAACTGTAGAAGGATGTGATTTCGCGTTGAGGTCAAAGTTTGCTTCCCTTATTTCGACGCTTAATGATACGGTGATTGAAAATAATTTTGAAAAACTGTTACTAGAAACAAACGCCCTTTAGTTTCTTATTGTTTTTCGATTCCAGGGTGCAAAGGCACTCGAGGATTTCGCGGAGAGCGTTCGCAATGAATTTGGGACTGTTCTACCGAAAGATGGAACCGTCGCGGAGAGCACAAGCAATGTTCTCGTTTTCTTGGAGCAATTGTCCGAATACTCCGACACAGCAGGCGCAGTTTTGAGAAAACATGACTCGGATCGCGACTCGGCGAATTCTGGAAATTCCCGGAACAACGACAACCAGCAAAAAATTCTTTTAGCTTTTTATATAAGTATGTATAAAGTTTACATGTTTATAAAAGCGTGTTGAAAAAGAGTGACACATTCAATAAGTCTCGGGACTAACTAGGAAAAAAACATTTCTTGTGGAAAATTTTTTTTTATTCATCAACATAATCCCCTTCAAGTGAAATACAATCGTTCCAGCGCTTTTCTAACTTTTCGATACTATGCTTGTAGAATGACTTGTCCTTGGCCTCAAAATAGGCTTCAGTTGCATCGATAACTTCCTCATTCGATCCAAACCTTTTCCTTGGAGCATCTTTAAAGCAATGTTTTATCAATACACGGAATTCGATTTTTTCCATTTTTTGCTATCTGAAGGTTGGTACTTTTAAAAAATGAAGTTGGTTTGACATTACAAACGTCATCTCCGGCTCAGTCCCGGGACTTTTTGAACGATGTGTTATGAGCCCGGAGTATGCACATTTTTCTCACTATCTTTATTGTGAAATTCCGAACAGAAAAAGTGCTGGCACAGTTGAATCACGCCCTGGTGAGCAAGAGCGAAACTTCGTATTCAGACCCGGCATTGAGAGCGCTCTTTCAAATGAACAATCATGGCTACATTATGAAAGCATTGCGCCGAAGTTTGCTGATGGAATTGCTTTTGCTGGCGGAACCAACAGCAGAGAGAACTTATCAAGATTTTCTCATAAAAGACAGGAACAATTACGTCACTGCGACATTTGCCAAAGCTAAACTCCACATCGAGCAATCGAGCGACGAAACTGGTATACAATTTCTTGAAAGAGGAAGCTTGATAATAAAATGGTATTTATTTTTTTCTTTCGACAGATTTCAGCCCAAAAGTTTTGAAGGAAAAATTCGCCGGTTTTTCACGTGAATTCGAAGAAGCCGCGAAATTCCAAAGAGGATATTCTGTGCCCGACGCGAGAACCCGGGAAGAACTTAGAAAAGAACTAGAGCGTTCGTTGGTTCCTACGTATAAGGTTTTTTACAATAAATATTCACAGAATCAGTTTACTAAGAACCCCGGGAAATATATAAAATACACGCCAGAAAGTGTCCGGGAAATAATCGAAACATTTTATGACACAGCTGCGTAAGAATTAATTATAATGATGAATAAGCTTTGTAGTCCATGACAGGGATATTTAGCAACCAAAAAAGAACAACCAAAATTAATAAAACACTTACTGTATTAATACAAAAAAATTACGTGGGCAATAAATGTGTTTTAGTAAACACCCATTTAATAAAAGCAAAATTTCAGTACAATACTTGTCATTCGCTCCTTAATTTTAACACCAGGTTTCAACACATTTACACACGAGCCTGAGATGTGTGCAATTTGATATAATCAATTACAGAGACGTAGAAACTTTTATTATTCATACATGTTCATTCATGAGAATAAAGCCTTTTTTGCGCGTGTAAAACAATGTAATAACTTTTTCTTCAATCGATCATAAATTTAAACAGAAAGTCTACAGCGATAGGAATAATAACGGCCAGAAAAAACTTGAGTCATTGCACAATGTTCATCTATAAACAAACCAAATCATTAAAAACGACGATCCAGTACCCTCAACAAAGTCTGCAAATTTTTTTCTGCTTCATAAAAAAAATAATTCCTTGTATCGGCCGTTACGATGATAAAACCCAAGCAATATATATTTACAAATAATTGTTACTTTTCCACTCATTCCAAGTTTAACAGATATAACCTTTTTTCTCTTGCATCCAAACATTGAAAAAAAAAACGAAAAAAAAACAGAACATAGAAATCGCCTTTCCTTCGCTCTTGATTCGAGACCGGCTGGCAAACGGGTTTCCATCGCGTTTTAAACAAGATTTCAGAAGGACCAATGAAAATCCATCGCCAAAACCGCGACGGAAGACCCGGAAAAAAAATTCTCGCGGATTGTGCGCGTTGATCACAGATACTCCAAAAACAAATATCTCCAATAAAGAAAAAGGAGCGAAGGGAACGCTCCCTAAAACAGGTCTATTTTAGATCGTTATAATCATGTATAATATATATTTATATATAATTTTTTTATCGCTCACGAATAGTTATTATCGTCAATTGTTATACTCTAATAAACTGTACAAATCAGTTTTAAGTTTTGGCGCGTTCCAAATTTCCCTGGAAGACTCGCGCTTTTCCAGTTATTTTCTTTAGCGATTTGTGGAAGCGCCATCGGTTTCCTTTTTCGCCCGTTTCGCGGCGTCGTTTTTCATTGCGATGAGATTAGACTAAGATTGTGCGTTAGGTCGACGGCCGACATCAGCCGGGGTCAAAAAATGAAAATAGATGGCGCTGCAGGATTGTACGGCGGGGTGATTTAATATTATAGAATGCGGCACTTGCGCTTTTGTTTGGCTGGGAGCGCAGGGCATAGGACGGCGCGTATCGCCTCGTCGAAAACAGTTTTGAGGCCCTTTTGCGTTAGGGCTGAACACTCCAGGTATTTTACTGATGAGATTTCCTTGGCCATGGCAAGACCCTACAACAAAAAATCACCATTATGTTTACACAAGATTTCTATTATATTTATTTATTTATTTATATTGAGGATCTATAAATTCCAAAGGATTTTGTTCTGTTTCTGTAGATTTCGAGTATTTAAATGGATTTTTTAGGAATAATTGATTTATATTACTGTATTTCCGTGTTTTTTTAAATTTTAATAATTTAAAATTCTGGAATTTTATTAGATTTCAACATGGATTATTTGAATCCCATTATTGATATATTTATATTGAGGATTGATAAAACTCTGTAGGATTTTGTTCTGTTTTTATAGATTTCAAGCATTAAAATTTTTTTTTTTTAGAAATAACTGATTTCTAGTATTGTTTTCGTTTTTTTTTTAATTTTTACAATTTACAGGATATAGTCTTGTATTAGATTTCTACATGGATTATTAAAATTACATTATTTATATTTTTATATCCAGGATTTATAAAACTCCATAGGATTTTGTTCTGTTTCTGTAGATTTCGAGCATTCTCAATGATTTTTTAGAAATAATTGATTTCCAGTACTGTGTTTTCATGTTTTTTTAATTGTTACAATTTACAGGATTTTCTAGTATTTTATTAGATTTCTACATATATTAATAAAATTCCATAACTCATATATTATTAAAATTCCATTATTCATATATTTATATTTAAGATTTATAAAACTCCGTAGGATTTTGTTCTGTTTCTATAGATTTCGAGCATTTTAATTGTTTGTTTTTTAGAAATAATTGATTTCTAGTACTGTGTTTTTTTGAATTTTAATAATTTAAAGGATTTTCTAGTATTTCATTAGATTTCTACATGAACTATTAGAATTAGATTATTGATATATTTATATTAAGGATTTATAAAACTTGGTCGGATTTTGTTCTGTTTCTGTAGATTTCGAGCATTGTTATAGTTTTTCTTTTAGAAATGGTTGATTTCTAGTAATGTTTTCGTTTTTTTTTTTAAATTTTCACAATATAAAGTATTTCATAGTATTTTATCAGATTTCTACATGGATTATTATAATTCTATTATTTATATATTTATACTCAGGATTTATAAAACTCCATAGGATTTTGTTCTGTTTCTGTAGATTTCGAGCATTTTAATTGATTTTTTTGAGAAATAATTGATTTCTTGTACTGTTTTCATGTTTTTAAAAGTTTTTACAATTTAAAGGATTTTCTAGTGTTTTATTAGATTCTTACATAGATTATTGGAATTCCATAATTTATACATTTATATTTAGGATTTATAAAACTCGGTTGGATTTTGTTATATTTCTGTAAATTTCGAGCATTTTAATTATTTTTTTTTTAAGAAATAATTGATTTCTAGTACTATTTTCATGTTTTGTGAAATTTTCACAATTTAAAGGAACTTCTAGTATTTTATCAGATTTCTACACAGACTATTAGAATTCCATAATTCATATATTTATATTAAGGATTTATAAAACTCCATAGTATTTTGTTCTGTTTCCGTAGATTTCAAGCATTTTCATTGTTTTTTAAGAAATAATTGATTTGTAGTACACTAATCCCCAACTTATCGGGAGGACCTCGTAACGTCAACACCTCGTCTATAGGAACTCCCACCACTGCTCCGAGCATTGAAAAGAGCCCTGATAAACGAGGGAACAACGTTCCGATAGATGAGGGTTCTGATAAGTGGGGGATTACTGTACTGTTTTCGATTTCTGTTTAATTTTTATAATTTAAAGGATTTTTTAGTATTTTATTAGATTTCTACATGAATTATTAGAATTCCATTATTTATATATTTATATTCAGGATTTATAAAACTTCGTAGGATTTTGATCTGTTTCTGCAGATTTCAAGTATTTTAATTGTTGTTGTTGTTTTTTTTTTTATATAAATGGTTGATTCCTAGTACTGCGTTTTCGTTTTTTTTTTAAATTTTTACAATTTAAAAGATTTTCTAGTCTTCTATTAGATTTCTACATGGATTCTTAAAATTCTATGATCTAGAAATGAAAATTTCAGAAATTCTTAGTGTTTTTATAAATTATTTTTATGTGTTTTTCGTCAATGCAGATTTTTCTTTTTTAATAATTTTCTGACTATTAAATGATAAATTAAATATATTTCAGACAGGCATGTAGACTGAAGGCGGTTTTAGATGTTCCAAACGTTCAAAAATAAACTTAATTCCAAAATGTTCTAATTACTTTTCATATCGGAAATACTAAATAATTTTTGAATGTAACGAATAATATATAAAAACACTGGCCACTTTTTATTTTTTCTTAAGTACAGTTAAAAAATTAATTTTTCTTGTTCAAGTTTTTACTCTCCGGGAAATTGGGATAGAATTGCAGAGTATTTCATGTAAAAATAAAAAAATGCTTAAGAATAATAAAAATTTATTTACTGAACTTTAGAGGTCATAACAAATAGTTTTATGCAAGTTTTTAAAGTTGAAAAAATTCAGAATTCTTCATTTTACTAACTAAAAAATTACAACAATCCTGGCTTCTGAAGAATTTTCTCTTGAATGGAATCATAATTATTGTTCGGCTAAAATTACAAGGAAAGTGTAAAATTAAAAATTGTTTGAACCAATAAAATAATAAAGAAAAATTAAAATCTACGAAAATATCAGGTGTACAAGTAGAAAACTGCCGTTTTTTTTTCATAATTTGAGGCTTTGTTGCTTATAAATAGCTACATACTGATTATTCAAAATATTTTCCATCGCTAGCCACAACTTTCTCCCATCTTTCTGGCAGCATGTGAATTCCGCGTCGAAAAAAT
>JAPYZL010036996.1:0-11280 GCA_030522825.1 Platygaster orseoliae | reverse complement strand
CACCAACTCGATTTTGTCGCTCTTCACCTCTCATTCAAATTTGTACTTCTTTTGCTTCTGCGATTTTTTTTTTCTTCTTTACCTATGCAACTTTTTTTTACTTTCCTTTTATTCTCAGTGCCTCATTAAACATAGATTCTTTGTCTGTGCAAGAAAACTATTTCTCCATTCATCAACAATCTTTTGTATGAAATGTCACCGAGTAATCAAGTATTGCATTGTCCGACCGTTGCCACAAGAGTCGAGAATTTTAAAATTCATTCAAGTTAATACCGTTGTTGCAGCACAAAAAAGGCGGCTCAAACAGAAAAATTTTTCCAGGCGACATGCAGTTGAATTCAACAATTGAAATTGTGCAGAAAGTTGATTATGCTGCTGCAGGGTCTGTCACAAAAAAAAGTAAATAAATAAAAAGAAAATGACGACGAATAAGTTTTATTCGCCGATAATCGCTCGTGAGAGTAAATTCATTCACTGATTCACTTCAAAATTTACGACTTCGCTATCGGGTCAATGCACAAAAGAATAATCAGGCCATAAAAAAAAACCATAAACTCTTTTCGGAATTTTCGGGCGAGAAACACGTACGTTTCGTGTATTTTTTTTTTTTAATTTTATTTTTTCGTATCTTCCCGTACGAGCAGCGTTTGAAAGAGCGAAATTTTATAAAGCGTCGTATTTTACGCGCCGTATAAATAGAAGATTGTTTCGTGCCTTTTTTTTGAATGACATTTTTAGCATCACACGTTAACTTGAAGCATTCGCATGAGCCATTTCCATTCACGTTCTCTCCGCTGGAGTCATCGATTATAACTTGATTTGCCATCATCGGGCGTTTTTTCGTTGGGCCCGCTCTTTATTCCGCAGCCAACTTTCCCCACGACGACTTTTATTTTCCGAGCCCAACAGCAACACAAAGTTATATATTACCTACACGAGCGTCTTCTTCACGTGTCGTAAAAAAAGACGTTTAAGCACTCCCTAATGCATAAATTAATTTCTTTTTTCAGACTCTCGAAATGAGAAATCGAGTGTATTATTACAATTATTAAATTAAACAGATTTTAACATTTTTTTTTACGTGAGATTTCCGTTGTCTGGAAATAGTTTTATTCAACGCCATGTGGAAAAGGGCACTTTTTCACACGCTCGGACATGAAAAACTGGCATTTCCACACATTGTTGAATAAAAAAAACTTTTCCACGCTAGTGAAGAAATATCTTTTTCAGGTAGTTTTGTAAAAGGTGGCTTATTTTCGGCGAACCTAAAAGGTGCAAGCCCTTGAAGCGTTTTTTTTTTTGGAAACGCATTCTATTATATCCTCTTTTGCTTTTTATAAGGCGACGCGCAAGCTAATTGCCCTAGCTCGTCTTTCGAACATAGAGAACTTCAAAAGGAAAAAAAGTCTCACGCGCCACCTTCGCTCATCGCTTTTTCGTGTTTCTAAACTTTCAATTTTCACGATCGTTTTCGAGCGAAACTTCATCTTATTGATTAGACAATTTTACTTTTTCTAAGCTTTCAGTATTTATTTTGCCCTCATCAGGAAATTAAAGATACATAATTATTCATAAAATCTTTAACATTTGCTTTAATTATCAGACATAATTTTTCTCTTACGACAAGCATATAAGTAGTGAACTTAAATAGAAAAAAATTTGTGAATCCACTTTAGATCTATACTAAAGAATATAAAAAATTTTTGTGCTCTCTGTATATAATTTATCCGAGTAAAACTTATTGCACAAAGAGATCATTTGCATGTCAGTAAAAGTATAAATATTTTTCACTTTTTCGTATCCTTTTCTAGAAAATCAATCGATAAGAAATATACCCGAAAAAACTAGGATTTGCTGTATCAGCAAAAAAATGTGCTGTTTCGACACAATTTGACAGAACGATTTTTTTTTGCAGCCGTATCTTATTTTTTGTTGCCTCATCTTTTTTGCGACCAGAGCACAACTACTGTGCATTGAAATTTTACGCATAATGATTGTGATCTGACAACAAAAAAGATTTGTTAAGGTAACATAAAAAACTACTAAAATGTGACTAAACCTAATTGTTTAAACGATAACCATCAATTTCAGATTATGATCTCCCTATCTAAATATATTGGTTTTTTTTTAGTGACTTGTCCAATTTTCCATAATAAACTTGGGAACAGAAACTATATACTTTTGTTTAAAAATAAATTTCGTCGGTGATAATTTTAAAAATTAGGATTCTGATATTACTAATTCATAAAAATGTAGTTACTTTCAAAATTATACAGTGAAAAATGTTGTACCTTTCACCATAAAATATTGGAGTATTGTAGTTCAGTCTCCAAAATAATTTTCTTTCATACAAATTTCGTATATACTTTACCATTTTTAAACGAAAACTGAGAAAAAAATGAGAAATATATATTAAAAAAGTGTAATATTCGAAACCGAACCATGAATATAATATTTAACAGTAAAAAGAAAGTTATTTATAAAACTGACTGGCAGTAAGATAGATATTTTTTTTTTATTTTGAAGTAAAACGAAAATTCTAAATCGACAACACATTTTTTTATCTGATTTATTAATTCATTTATGAATAATTGGTTTCAAATACGAAATCTTTCTCATCTACATCCACACTGCACGAAAAAAAAGGATTCGCTGTTTCAACACAACTTGATAGAAGGAGTTTTTGGCAGAAGTACCTTACTTTTTATGTTGCCTCAACAAATCATTTTCGCAACCAGAGCACAGTTACTTCGCAATAGAATTTTATGCTTAATGATTGTACTTTGGCAACAAAAAAGATTTATTGGGGAAACAACAAAAAAACTACAAAAAAAAATTCATTCTGTCAAGTTGTGCTGACAGCCAATCATTTTTTTTTGTGTAAAAAAAAATTCGTACCTTTAAGGTGAATGAAACTACATTTAATAAGGCAAATATTTTTGCACACAAAGTAGAATATGAGAAAAATGTTGATCAAAAAGTGCGATTCTCGAGATCGTCGAACCACGATAACAATATTTTATGGTACAAAGTACCATATGCAACCAGATTTCCCTGATTGTTTTCTAATCGTGAGATTGACAAAAGTGCAGTCAAAGAGTATTAAACAGTGCCAAGAACCTTGATTTGTAAAATATCGATAATCAAGATTATAAATAATGGTAAATCATTCATTACTTCAAAAATGACGCATTTTTTAGTATTTTTTCTCATACATTCGACCAACAATAATACTTCCCCGAGTTGCACATCTTTCCAAATCATCTTTGTGTATCAACTCTGACTGGTAAGGTAAACTGACTGTCAAATTTTTCTAGTCGTTATTGACAGTCAAGACTGGTAATTTACCTGTAAATTTACCGGTAAATTCTCCACCTCACATCCCTGTGCGTGGAAAGGAAAAAACCAAAAAAAAAATGAATGCAAGAGTAATGTACCTACAAACGATGAAAAACTTGAGCAACGACTCGAGAAAGCTACATACATACCTACTACTCCCGTACGCGAAACAATTTACATTTACAAGGCGCCTTGCATGTAACACCGGTTCAGCCAATATTTTAATGACAATGTAAACGGCGAGCATTAGTGAAATGTTAATGATGACCGCCAGCCCTCTCTCCCTCCTGGGGTGAAGAGGAAAACGGGGAGGTGGAGGAAGCAACATTGCAAGTGATCCCGCCGTCGGCTCCTAAATCCCGGTTGATCCCGTCGTTTCACCTTTGTCGGTGATTTTTCGAGCGAGGATCAAGCTCCGAGGTGGAAGGAATAAGAGAGGAAAATAAAAAGAAAGCGTTCGCGCGCGCGCGAGGACAAAGAAAGGACAAGATCCAAAAGTGCCGCGAATCGCGGAGTCTCCGCAACGATACGGCGGCGATCAAGAAGGAGAAAGAAAAAAGAGAGTTGCCCGCAAGAAGTGCAACGGTAGCGCCGCTGCTGAAGCTAAAAAGGCACCAAAATCTGTGGAAACCGAAGAGAGAAACCCGAATGTTGGCCATTAGCGTTTTTGCCTCGTTCTTCGACGGCGAAGCCTTCTATGTATTATTAAGTCGGGCAGTCGAGCTTCTCCCACACCGAGGCATTTCGTCGTTTTCAAAAACGATGCTGAGAGCGGCAATTCCCCCACCCAAGTTACGTTTTTTCGGACCCTTCGCGGTTTGTTAGCTTTTTGGAGACGGTCTTCGTCGGCTTTTTTTTATGGGATTTGACATGAAATCCCTTTCTGCTGATTATAGATGCTTTGACGTTATGATTATCACCTTGAAATCTGGAGGTTCCAGTAGAAAACAAACGGAGCAACAGAAATGAAGTTTTTTTATCCGGTCTGGTTGAATGGCAGGATTTTTTTAAAATAATGATCAAAATTATTCTGAAACGTATTTTTAGGTATTTGAAGTAAAAAAATCGGTAAATTATGTGTACAATAGTTGACGAATTGATTTTTTTTTTTTTTTTTTTTGTAAACTTTTCAAAATGCATAAGGTAAAAAAATTAACCAAAAAAATCTGTAGGTATGATATTTTATACTTCTAAAGTTATTCAGTATGTTGATGTATAATTTTCAAAGTGAAAAATTGCAAAAAAACCTATAGTTGAATAAACATAATTTAAATATGAATGAAATTGTTATACATTATACCAAGAAATCTGAAAGACTAATAGTTCCAACTTTTTATTTGTATGAAATTATTGTAAATTGTCAAAGTTGGAATTTCAGGACAAAAAAATTGTATTAAATTGACATAAAAAATTATTTTTGAAAAAACTTACAGCTCGAAATTTACAATCTGAAGTTTGAAATACAATAAACTTACAAATTTTATCGATTTGATTTGATTGAAAGAATTGAAAAAACATATCGAAATCTTTGAAATATTTCAAACTAAAATTTTAAAAAACGAAATACTAGAAGTTTAAAGATACATCTTCAATCAAAAAAAAACAAAAAAAAATCCTACATTTTATAACTACTAAAAAATATTAAAATACTCCAAGTACATAATAAACTATAAATTTAATTAACTTGAATAAGAAGAGCATCTAATGCTATAAATATGTTTCACATAATTTCATGAGAATAATGAAAAATCTTTCGAATCGTACAAATACTGAAAGAACTATAAGAATTCATAAGAAAACTGATTCCTAAAAAATCTCTTAAAATACAGAAAATTACTTTAACTTGGTATTCTAGAGCATAGAATTACCGAAATCTATAAAAATACGAGAAATCCTGCATTTTATAAATACGAAAAATTTGAAAATACTTCAAGTATATGAAATACTAGAAATCCCCAAAACTTGAATAAAAAGAGCATCTAGTAAATCTACATCACATAATTCATAAAAAGACCGAAAACTCTTTCAAACTGTCTAAATACTGAAAGAACTATATGAATTCATAAGGATATTGTTTTCTGAAAAATCCATCCATATACAAAAAATTCATTGAACTCTCGAGCACAAAATTTCATAAATCTATGAAAATACTAGAAAATTCTACAATATTCAATGCATACTCAAAAACACGAAAAGTCGTAAAAATACATGATCTCCAAGGTAGATCAAACTCTTTCAAAAATCCATGAAATTACTGAAAATTTTTAAACTTTGTAATTAGTACTGATAAAAAAACGAACAATACTGAAATCACGATAAACGTATAGAAACACTTTTTTTTGGTTATCGGAAGAAGAAAAAAACGTGCCGAAACTTGAAAACATTCTTTCAAATTGCGTAACGAATGTCTTTTTTCCGGTGCAACGTTGAGTTTTCTCTAAAGGTGTTGGCGAACGAGCTGCAACAGCGCAGCGGGAGCGAACAGGCGTTTTTGTTATATGAGATCACATTTTTCGGAGCGAAAATGCTCTATTATAGATACCTGCCTTGCGTACTCGAAATGTGCCTTGGGGATGAGCGGCATATGCGCTCGTCCTCATTCTCCCAACAACGAGTTTGCCCATCAAATTTCAGACCACATTTTTTCATGAAATTTCCATGCAAACTTGGCGCCACGAAATTTTCTTTGTGTTTTCCGTTCGCACACTTTCACTTGATCGCAATATTCAATATTTATTAAGGCATTTCAAAAATGTTCGTCGTATCGGTGGAAATTGGAAAATTTATTCAAAATGTCAAAAGACATATCATAATTTTGGGGAATTGTTATTGATTTAGGACATGCTTGATTGAAAATTAATTTGAACATGGACTGAATTTAGTATATTTGGATTTTCAGTCGTTCCTTATTTCGTTGTTTTCGGGTATTAATTATATTTTTTCAAAGCTGAAAACTTTAGTAATATTTTCTTTTTTGTTTTGAAAGTTCTGAAGAATTTTTTTTTTTCAATACACTTGTTGACATTAATTTTTTAATTCATGATTAGTAAAATTAACAAAAAACTTCCTTTCTCACCAATATGAAAAAATGAAGATTGTTTTTGAATTTGTAACGTTTTTTAAACTGGCTTTAAAATATTTGAAACTTGGTGAACAACTTCGAGCATATAATTCGATGTTCGAAATCTGATTTTTTTGGAATTTTCAATCAAAATTATCTAAATTTGAAAGATACTGGAACATTTTTACCGTTTTTCGTCTTTTGTCATTACACATAACAAAATTGATAATTGAAAAATCTGAAAACATACATTTTGAAACTCGCATTAAATTCTAAAAGTTTGTCAAGTTTGACAAGTTTAAAGTAGTCTAAAAAAAGTTGTGAATTTTGACATAAAAAATATGAAAAATAAAATTTCAATAGATTTTTCGTATTAAAATTAAATCTCCATAGATTTATAATATTTTTATGGATTTTTTTAATATTTTCGTATTTTTTTGAAGTGTTGTTAAGATTTTAAAGCGTTTTATAATATTTTTATATATTTCTACAATTCCTCTTGATTTTTTATACATTTGTTTTAAATTCCAAATTTTCTAGATCGTACGTATTTGTTCACATTTTTCAGAAAACAGTTCTTTATAGAATTTTAATACTTTAAGTATTTCTTCACAGTTTGTGTATGATTCGAAATACTTTTTGGTTTTTTCATAAATTTCTAGAATTCGAAGCTCCAGACTTCAAAGTTTACATAAATTCTGGTTTTTTTATTTTATTAATCACCGGGTTGAAAAAATTTATTTTCTCTACGTTATTCTAGCTCAACATTTGTAGTTATAAATGCTCTAAGGTCATGATTGCTGTTTTTACTGAGTTAGTAGAATTAAGAATCCTGAATTCTATTTAAACTTAAGAAGTAACAGAAAACCATTTGTTCTATACTCTAGATTTCATTGAATATATTTTTATTAATTTTTACCTATTTTCATTATTTTTTGTACTGATTACTTCATTTATAAAAATCATTTTTTTTCATTGGTGCGGTAATTTTCACCTGAAATTCTTGAGAATTGTGCAATCAATCACGTTAAGTCTCATTTTTTATCGAAATTCGACCGTAAATGTCGACAAATGATCTCCAGAAACTTTCTTCTGACCAGCTCCTGTACCCAGCGAAAATCAACGGTTTAAGGGGACCCGAGCGCCACCGGCTTTCTAGCGAGTGCGAGAGAGATGGGTAGAATGGGAGCCACGCCAGAGCGAGAGAGAAGCACGAGCCCAGTGCTCGGATCTCCTTAAGATTCACAGAATATTTCTTAGTAGTTGAATAAAAAAAAAAAAGAAAACAGTGCGAATTCCACTGTCTCAGATTCAGAAAGTACTATATACATATACGCAATTTCGCGAAGGAGAAGAAGACACGAAAACTTGATAAATACATTAATACGCTGGATCGATAAAATCATTATCGGGGATTATCAAGCTATAGCACGCGGCAGCAGATCAATATTCCAAAACACGAAGAAGAGAAAAAATGTACGAAAATAAAGAAATAAGGCTGCCGTGGGTTGTCAGCGTGAGAAAAAGCGTGAATGATGAGGGACCGACCGATCGAGAAGAGTGTGGTAAGAAAGGTAGTATATATATAGGATGCGAGGTGCGAGATAAGAGGGCCGGCGAGGTTAAATTGAGATTCGAGCGGAACACGAAACAAAAAAGTAACATCAGGTATGTACGTATATGTTGATAAGGATGAAGGGGGAGGGGGAGGGGGGGGATGATAGAAACGACGCGATATTAGGGAGACAAAAAAGGAGACTTGAGGGGAATAACGCGCGATGCTGATGCTGCGTGGAATAAGGCGTTAATGCGATTTTTAATCGCCCTCGTAAAGTCGACGCGCGTGCAACCGTAATGTGCATATCACGCGGAGGACGACGACTTGACCGAGGCTTGTGCCTTTATTAAAAGGCCCGATTCCGTCGAGTTACGGCTCGTATTTTTTACGGCCTCGGCGTGTCATGTCGTTTTAAAAGCCACAGCCACGAGTCTTTGTCACGTTATATGATGCAGGGAATAGCTGAAATGAGTGCTTATTTCTTGTCTTCCGAGTTAGGCGTAACGGGAGCTGCGGGCAGGAAAAAAAGGATCTGAAAAAAGGATCACTGAGAAAAAAATCTTACACTTTTTGTCGGATATATTGCAAAAAGTACAATGTTATTCTACTTTTTACAATAATATTGCAATTTTCACAAGATTATGGCAAAGCTTACAATAATCACTTTACTTATTACAATATTGTATAGTAAAATCGTCATATAGTGTAAATTACAATATGCATGACAATTTTTAATATACGACTTTGGACATGAATAATTTAATTAAAATTAAATTATTTGTTTATTTTATTTATTAAACTAAAAATAGTACTTAATAATTGAGTGTTCAATCATTGATTAACTTGTGAGTGTACTTTGAATGAGCATTTTTTGAGCCAACAAAGGTGTTGCTCTGTTTTATACATGAAAGCGACATCAATGCATCATCAAAGCACTATCACAAACTTGCTTTCGAACCACGAAATTATGTGAGCATCAATGCACTTTTTTCATCACTTAAACACTACTAATAGTTTTTTGCGAAAAAGCTCCAGTTGATGCATCAATGATTCTTCAAAAATTGATAGTTAAAAGGTAAGCTGATCACTCAATGCACTGAGAAAAAAATCTTGCACTTTTGCCAGATGTATTGCAGTTTTTACAAAATTATTGGCATTTTTATAATACTATTGCAAAACTTGCTATAATTATTTTAATTATTACAATAGTGTATAGCAAAATCGTTATATTGTGAAAATCATAACATGCATTACAGTTTTTACAATACGATTTTGAAAGTTGTAAAGTTTACACATGCAAATCGTACTATACGAATCGTAATTTTTACTTTACAATTACAAAGAATAGAATATTTGTGTGTAGTAAAACATGAAATGTAATATTTTAACATTTATAACTTGATTTTCAGCTTGTAAAATATGATATTTCATGTATAAAGATAAAATATTGTACATGTAAAAATATGCATCGCGAAAATTTATTATCTATAGTAAAGTTTATCATACGTTCTCGAATTTTTTAAATATTGTATCTTATTTTGTATTCCAGCTTATTAGTAATAAAAATTAGTAAGGGTTAGAAAATTATATTGTAAAAAGTACGAAATGTATAGTAAAAAACGAAATATCTTAAGGAATTTTTACAACAAAATATATTTATTGCAACAATATCATTTGACAATATTTACAATATGGTGTTGCAAAAATTACTATATTATCTAGCAAAAAAGACAATGTGTCTGAGTGATTCCCGCTTACTATACAGTGTTGTAATAATTACAATATTTTTTTTTAGTGTTGGACAAGTTTGTAGACTTGTTCAAATTTTCGAATTTCGAATGCTCTGTTCTTTTTTTATTTATAGTTACAATGTAGAAATCAAATAAATGTGGATCACTCGAAACCAAAGTTTGGAAATTTTTTTTTTTATTCAATCAATATTTCGGCCACAATTTGGCCCTCATCAGAATAATATTAAAAAAATTCTTATCCTCTCAAAAGCAATTTAATGCAGGGGACAACCATTGTCAAATAAAATTAGACTTATTTAATGATATTTGATTTTATAATATATGATTTTATAACATCAGACTGATTTCATTCGACAATGGTTTTCCCCAGCATAATATTGCTTCTGAGAGGAAAAGAAATTTTTCAATATAATCCTGACGAGGGCCAAATTGTGGCTGAAATATTGAATAAACAAAAGAAAAAAATTTTTGAACCTTCGCTCCGCGTGATCAAAATGTATTTGATTTCTACACTGTAACTATATATTCATTGCTTATGATTAATTTCAGAAGTCTGAGGTTTTTTCACTTTTCAAGTATCAAAACTCATTAAGGGTTAGTAATTTTTTCTGTCCACTGAGAAAAAAACCTAGTAATTAGTACTAGAAATATTAGGAAAATTGCTACATTCTAGGAAAATCTGCAATATTATTTTATTTTTTCATATATTATAGTACATTTAGCTATAAATATATGTATTTTTACCATGCAGTATAATAAAACGTTATATTTCGCAATATAGTTAAAAATACTTAACATATTGTATTTTTTACTTTGTTCTCAATATACAAAATATCGGAAGTTACCTTTCATGATCATAATTTCTACATTTTTTAATAATTATTACTACACATACATGAGTTTCGCTAGCTACAACTACTACACTATATGCCAATGACTACAATACGAATATTTTGCATAATACAATACTGTATATAGTAGAATTCACTATATTTCATCTTAGTCCACCATCACTATATTTTTCAGTAAATAGTACTAGATTTTTCTCTCAGTGTACGCCACTGGCCTGCAGGATTCCCTACAGTGGGGGCGATTAATCGCCGCAAGAACCCGTTTGTCACAAATAAAACATGATCACTCCCTTCAGGCACGTATCCGCGTGGGGGATACGTGCTCCGCCAAAGGGCTCCAGCTTCTCCTGATAATAACCTGCCTTTTCGCAAGACACGTCATTCCAAAATGATTCACCATTTTCCAATTCCTCATTCAATTCATAAACTTAATTAATTTATAATCGTTACATGTCGTGTGATGATCAATTTTTGCAGCCAATTTCTTAAAATTTCACGATGGGAGTGATAAAACAATCATTTCATCAAGCTTTCGGCATATATTTTACCCTCATCAGGAAATTATTGAAAAATTAAAATGATTATTGCCTAATTAACTGCATTATAAGATGTAACAAAATTTATTTACAGTAGGCAAAAAAAGTCATCGGCCACTTGAAATTTTTTTATTTTTTGGTGTTTTTTTTTAATAAAAAAACGTAGATTTTAATAAAAATGCAT